>JAUZNJ010020598.1:0-17168 GCA_034780135.1 Jordanella pulchra | reverse complement strand
TTTCTTTCTTTCTTTCTTTCTTTCTTTCTTTCTTTCTTTCTTTCTTTCTTTCTTTCGTTCTTTCTTTCTTTCTTTCTGTCTTTCTTTCTTTCTTTCTTTCTTTCTTTCTTTCTTTCTTTCTTTCTTTCTTTCGTTCTTTCTTTCTTTCTTTCTCTTTCCCTCCTCCAGTTCCCACGGAGCGCACGGGTCCGTCCGGGCCTGCTATTGTCCAGGATATCCCCGCCTTGTTAATGGTTTCCTGTGCACACACAGAGGGCTGCTGAGAGAAACAAGCGGTCGCATCTGATACCAGCCGTCGATACTGCACACACATGAAAACAAACACACACACATTCCTAGCCAAGGGGGGGAAAAACAACTGCAGGCATCAACAAGCAAACATACTGCAGGATGCACACACACTGGAACAGACAACAATAAATTCACAACGTTTATCAAAATAAACAGTTTATTGCAGGGAAGCTGTCATTAACAACAGCTTTAGAGATGGAAAACTGAAAACTCTAATTTATTGGCTCGTGTTTGTACTTTGTACAACCATCAACCAAGCTAAAAGCGAATACACCATAAAGTCAATGAAATTAGTCACTTTAAAAATAATGCGGTGCTGTTTCTTTGAAAATGATTTCACTGAGAGTTTTCTAATTATTACGGACAATGCTGGTACACTCAAAAAATAAATGCATGTAAATAATAGCAGACAAGGTGAAAACAGAAACAAACCTACAGCCTTAATTTACAAATCGTCAACGCAAAATGACACGGGTAAAAACCATTTTCAAAATATGGTGCGGTCATACTCAAGTGAAACCTAGATGGCTTCAATTGTTTTATTTTTAAATGATTTCCAAGGTTGTAATTATAAAAAAGTAATTGCATGAAAAATATCCTGGAGATATGATGAATAAACCAAACCTTATTCACATTAGAAAAAAAAGCAAATGTTAGGATTTACATTAGGAAGAAGACATAAATTGGGAAGACAGCTTAGGCGATGGTACGATATTTTTGCTCCCAGTATTGAGTCAAACAGACACCTGGTTTCAGTATTACACCCATAAAATGTTGTAAAAGTGGGTTGGGGGGTGGGGGTCATTCTCATACCTGTCCCTCACCGGTGTAGCCAAGTTATCGACTTTTGTTTATGCACTTCAGACTAACAAGAAAGGAAGTATGACATTATAGAGGACACTTTCACCAAGTTTACTTTACCATCTGGTAAAGCCATTGCTGATCGACTATCAGCACCGGGATAGAGCTCAATAAATCACTTTTGTTGCTGTTTAGTTGAAATGTTCTGACTTGAGTTTTTAGTCATATATATATATGTATATGTATATATATATATATATATACATATACATATATATATATACATATATATATATATGTATATATATGTGTGTGTAAAGCAGAATTTAAAAACTTTTAACCAACCACTGTGGGATTTCACCAAAATAGAAAAGATATAGATAACAACACTTTCTTAGTGGGGGAGCATAAAGTCTTGTCATTGAGTCCGGCTCAACTGGGAAGTAAAAGTCTATGGGAGTGTGTATTGAGTCTTTTTTTCTATTTGAGTCAGAAAGCTCCTATTTCCATCCCCCAGGGTCTGTAGGGTTTGCCCACGCTGGAGCTCTGAGCTGGAGGGCTGATGGCAGTGCTAGGGGAGATGATAGGGAAGGCACTGAAGGCAAACGGGAAGGCTGAAAGTGAGGAGAGAAGCGGAGCAGAGAGCTTGGATGCTGACGAGGGAACCAAGGCGGGGTGCAGGACGGTGGTTGGAGCTGAAGAGGTGGAAGGAACCCTGATAGGCCCCTGGTCTGAGAGCGGGGTGGCGCTGCCGCTGTGTCTGCCTGGTGCATGAGTCTCTGCCACTAATGAGGAGGATGTGGGTGAGGTGGAGGAGGAGGGGGATGAGGAAGACGTGGATGACAGGGGGTTCTGCGGGCTGCTGGTGGTGCTTCGGGGCAGAGGTGCTAAAGGAGCCGCCTGTTGGTGCTGGAGGAGGATTGGATGTGCAAGGTGAGCAGGAGGAGACCCAAAAGCAGAACCCCAGGCCAAGTGGGTGAGGCCGGTGTGAGCCTCTCGTTGGCTGGCATAGTTGTTCAGGTGAGAGACAAGGCGGATCCGGAGAGGGTCTGTGCTGTCCAGGCCCTCAATGATGCTAAGATAGCGAGCCGTCTCAGCCAGGCACTCCCTGAAACCCAAACCACGGTAGTCCATCGCCAGAGCATGGGCGTCAAAGTAACCTGGAGATATGGGGAAAAAAAACACATAAATCTTACACTGCAGAACAATTTTGAACATAAATGAAAAGTGGCTCTGAGGAGCCTAATCATGTTGTTGGCTAACATATACCGGAGTCCCCCCCAAAAAACACAAGAACTCTGATCCAAGTCAGGCTTACAAATATATGTACAAAACAACGGTGGTAATTTGACATAAACTGAAAAAAGGTAATGACAGATGTCTGATGACAACTGCTCTGACAATGTAAAGATCGATGTCTTTTCAAGAAATGGATGTAAAAGCAAGTGCTGACAACGGCTGCTAAGAAAGTGTTATGTCTTTTCCATTTGGATAAAATCCCAGAGTTTCTACTGGACTAAGAAGAGTCAGCAACCACATTTTTTTTTACAATTTGCTGACAAATTTTGAGACATGTATGTAGCTGTGAGAAAGGGAGACTCTCAGCAAAGTGTTGTTTTGACCGTTTAAACTCGGTCATGGATCATGTCGGATTTTGTAATTAAAGCACCTTTCTTTTGAGGTCTTTAGTTAGTAGTATGTATTTTCTTAATTTAAGACAAAGAGACAGTAAATAGTTAAGATATTCTGATATGCTGGTTAATAAAGTATTACTACAAAAATTAAACAGATTTATCTTAAATCTTTATTGCTAGTTCAAAGGTTTACACACACACACACACATATATATATATATATATATATGTGTGTGTGTGTGTGTGTGTGTGTGTGTGTGCGTAAAAACAACCTTGTAAATTGATAAACAGAGTGTTACCTGTTTATGTTTTTACTTTCCAGATTTCTATCTAAACTGTAGAAAGTAGGACGAACCAAAGCAATAACAAATTTAGAATACATGTTTTCCCTCAAATTATCTGATTTTTTTTTTGTTTTCTTTTTGTTTTTTTTTTTTTTGGAAAGGCCAAAAGAGAGTGCAGGAAGCACACTGTTAGATAATTAGGCAACTATATTTTTTGTAGCTTTATTATTATGCTTCTCATGTCTAATAATAATAATAATATTTGCTCACTGATTCTCACTGTCCCTGCACCTTTTCCCATTTTTTTTATTCTAACAGTTTGTCTTTGTGGATTAAATGGGGCAAGGTGTCTCCTCCCATTATCTTAATAAAGTCATTCATGCAAGAGAGTAAAATCTATGTTTTTTCCCCTCTTTTGTAAAGCAAAAACCTCACTGACCATGATAGATAATCAGACCCACCACACTATATTCAGTTTATATACATATACTTACAAAGTGTTAAAATTATCAGTTCTATCTGGTTTGCTGATTTTCAGCGCTGATGGATGGATGGATGGATGGATGGATGGATGGATGGATGGATGGATGGATGGATGGATGGAATTAATCTTCACTTTCTTTTTTATTCTATCATCCAATATAACTATATTTACAACTAGTTTGGACAAATCATACAGCAAAAATAAGAGTTTAATTTGGGAGCTGATATTTAGCCACTCTATACATTTTCTTATTAGGAAATTGCTGAAGTTCTCACATTTATATAATAATATGTCAAAAAAAGACAGTTTAGACATTTCATGTTTTCTTTTCTGTCTGTTTTAGCTGTATAAAAGGGCGGTCTAACGTCTCTTTTAATTACTATTTTCTTAAAGTAAAACTTAGATTAGGGGAATGTAGTTTTAGCCAGTAACAGATAAATAATATAAAAACATCAGATGAGTATATGTATTTACCCTTGCCTCCAGCAGCATGAAGCATCTTCAGATGATCAACAGTCATCTGCAAAATTTCTGCTTTTTCAAGTTTTGCTGAACCCTTGTGCATAAAGGAGATAAAAATGAAATGTTAATTTCCAAAAAGCCCTTAAATACAGTTTTGTTTATTGCATTAAATGTAAGTATTTTTTTTTGTTTTTGTTTTGGTAAAGTTTTTGTGGGGTGTGTGTGAGAGCGCTCACCTGCTTCTCGTAGGCGCTGGGAACCAACCTGCGGAGTTCGCTCAAGCTGTTATTTATCCTGTCCCTGCGCCGCTTCTCAATAATCTGAAAAAAAAAATAATTAAGAACGCGCTATTAGACAACACTTAACAGTTAAAGTTTGAATCAATTAATCAATGAATACTCTGATCGACTTACGCCTCTGCGCCTTTTCCTCGCCTGTACCTGAGTTGATGTTGACGGAGACATTGATCCGAAAGGGGAACTTATATTCCTAAAATAGCAACATAAAATGGAATATTAAATCTAAAAAAACAGTTATATTTATTAGCCCAAAAGCTGTCTGAATACGCTTCAGGAGGGCCATCTTACCCATGCTCATCTGCGCTCTCCTTCTCCACTTCAATGGTTTCATCCAGTTCGCTGTCCGATGAGCTAAAATCGTGATTCCTTTTCATTTTCACGGGTTCAGAGTATTCCCCTCGGTGTGTCGGGTGGGTCTGCCAAACGTACGTATGCACAGGTTCGCCCGGAGCGCCTCCGTTTGAAGCGCTCAGCTTTCCCACGGTGTCATTTCAACGCTGCTGTCCGCCAGCGTGGGCGGGGGGCTGGTGCTGCTATGAACCAATCACAGCACCGACTCAGCTTTGATTGGCAGCGCAGTTGCGGCCAAAACCCACCCCCAGCGCCCCTAGATGAGACCTGAGAGGGGAGTAAGAGTTCAGACGTCTCACTCCAGGGACTATTTTGATTCGTTTAAAGCGAATAATGTAGTTTATCATCAAATCTAAAAAAACTGATAGGCCTTTATCAAATCTAAAAAATAAAAAAATGTATATAACTAAAATAGTTAATTGGGACAGTTTTATTTGGCAAATTCAAAGAGACAAAAATATCCTTTGAAAAAAAACCCCAACAACGAATAACTACAAAAAATGCACATCTGCAACATAACCACTTTGGAAACACACTACAAGTACAAATGACACAGCAGTGTGGTCTGTGGTCGTTTTGAGTTTCTTCAAGTCGGGAGTTTTTGAGGAGTTTGAGGGCTCTTTGTTTCACAATCAGACCATGATGGGACCGCAGGTATTTTTAACTTCTAAAAAAAAAAAAAACGGATCACACAGCTATTCCTGCCATTTAGTTCTATTTCTGTTGAAACATTTCAAATCTGCAGCCATGTTTCTTCCTGCATGTGTGGCACCTGTGTTCAAAGTTGCTGAACATGAGCTGAGTAAGTGTATTTATAATAATAGTTGAGAAAAGTAATATCGTAAATGTATGTTTTTAAGGTTTTTTCTTCTAAATAGTAACTTTTACTCTGATTCTGACTTGTTAAAATGACTAAATTCATTATGCAAGCCTATAAAGGCCACGTGCAGTCATTTCATTTGAAGCTGTTTTGGTAGGAGACATAAACTGTCATGATATTGGCTTTTAATTATTGTTAATTATCAAGGGCCTTGAGGGTAATATTTTGTGTCCTTTTTGATGTATTTATTTCCAAATGGAAGGAGAAAGTGTAGAAACCTTTCAGCCAGCTGACAAGCCTTGCACAGCAAACTGTGTGAGGTTGAGGGATGGTTAGGTTAGCTATTATGGTCCTCGCTTTTCAGGTAGCTGTGGGCTACACTTTCAACAAGGTGATGGTTAATTCTCAAAAGAGTTGAGCATTGCAATTGTTCAACATTGCTTCTTTTATGCTTATTAAAAGATAATATGAAAATAATACAGATTTTATTGCATTTACAGTGCTTCTTTATGGTTTATGAGCTCTGATTAAAAAGGAATTCACATGTCTTGTGAATTGCATGGGAAGTCTCACTCATCATGTGAAAAACAAACATCTGTGGGTCTAAATAACATTAAATGAGCAATAGTACAGACACATATTTTTACAAGACAACATACAACTATGAATCCAGTTAACTTCAAAACACTACATATTCTGAAGTGACCTTTAAATGTCAAATCAGCAACTAACAACTCATTGAGAAAAATGATTAAATAATGTAACAGAAAAAAATATCTTTCCTGCGTTTTTTACTTTTTTGCCAGTTCTCCTGGTGCTCCTCAAAAATGTTGATAAATAAACAGACAACCTTAAAATACATCATCAAGCATTAGCTTCCCATGCTTACATCTGTAAAAGATGGAACAATTCTATATTTTCTATGTAGAAAAACCACATGTAATATTAACCAATAAGTTAAAGAAACTATAAGGAGAAGCAAAGTGTTTCTATCAACCTACCAATATTGGAGATTTTAGATGCTGGCCGATATATATCAGTTTGTTGGTTAATATCTGAACGATATCTGATCTTATATTGGATCTGGACACCCCTGAATATTAGCAATGTTTCTAATGTCCCAAACATACCTATGGATCAAACTAGGTTATAGGCCTACTGATGTAATAGATTTTTATGACTTTAGATAGAACGCTAATCAGTTTTGTAGTTGTTTAGATGTTTTATTAGTTTTTTAACACCAAACGGATTAGTAATGCATTTCATTTTGATATTCATATTTATAATTTTATTTAAACGCTTAGTTTGGGACTTTTTTGCGGTCGTGTTAGTGACTGATCATTCCAGATATAGAGGATCTTTGAAGAAACTTTGACAGCGCTCCAGTGGACTTTGGCCCCCCAACCCACCCAACCCTTCTCCGCCCTTTTCCTCCTCCACACAGTGTGTATTGGTGTGTTGTGATTGTGTGTGTCCCGGTGGTGACGAGGAGTGGCTGGCCGGCTGTCAGCACGCGCTGGCCGTGGGAAAGTTCCCTAACCGGTGCTGATAACCAATCAGAGGCCGACGGCCGTCTCCGGCGCAGGAATGAATGGAGCAATTGGTCGGGGCGACGGGCGGTCTGCGAGCGAGCGTGTGAACCTGTAATCCAATACTAACTCAGCCCGGGAGGACAGACAGAGGCAGCGCTGCCGCAACCAGAGGAAGCCACCACGTCTAATCTTACCCCACAGAGAGACCTCATGCACGGTGGAGACTCTCTGGCCACTTCAAGGGCTCTGTTAGAGGAGTCAGTCCTGTAGGGCCCCCACTGCCTAACCATCAACTTCTCCCCGGAGTTTCAACATCATCACCGCAGCGCGACTGCTGGCTCCTATAGTGGTCACCCCCCCTCCCCCAAATAATTTGACAGATTCGTTGCTGTGTGTTTGTATACATAGAGGAGTCATGTTTCTACATGTAGAGCTGACTGCAGGGCTCTTCAGTTTAAACAGGGGTTCCCTGCGGGGGACCTCTTCAACTAAAAGTGGGTTATGGCTTCAGGAACAAGCACTTCATAAAGGGTGCATTGTTCATTATGCATCGTGGTTTATTTGTTTAGCTTCTACTTTTCTGCTCTTAAACTTAGTTTTATAATATTTGCTTTATAATCTAAAGAAGTTTTATTTTGCATATATGCACCTTTCATTTTAAAAAGGTAACAAAAAATAATTAAATCCAAAAAGGAATTAAGGACAGAAGTTTATGGATGTCAAACACCAAAATGTAATATTTTGTTTTGCAACAGTATTGGATAATCTCTCAGAGATGCTGTCAGTGTTTAAAACATAAAGATACAATAACATAGATTAAACAAAGCATTCAAATTGAACAATAATATGAGCGGAACAATAGTTCAGTATTTCCATCTTGAGCCAGAATGATGGTGGTTCATCAGCTGATGCTGCACTAATATTTGCCTGTTGTTGTTTTTAGTACCCTCTCCCTTCATTCACTCTGAAAGGTGGAGGAGAGAAACTGCACCAACCTTCTGCTCCCCTCACTATCCTTTGCAGGGCTTTTTTTTCTGGTATATTGGTTTGATTTCATTGAATAATAAAGAAACAATACAAAATAAGAAGGATGGATTAAAACTTTATAAATTGAGTTCCTTTTCCTATAATTCATCTTATATTTATTCCAGATAATGTTCAGTATTATAAAAAATATTTCATTATCTCAGATCATTAAGTGAAACTCAATGCACATCTTAATAAGCCAGAATTAACATTATTTTTATGATTTCTTTTTTTTTTTTTTTTGCTTAAAGCTTATGAAACAACACGATACATCAGACTAATCAAAAACAGTTCAAGATAGAAATTTGGTCTTAATGAAAGGTATGTTAAAAACCTGCTTAAAGGTCATTAGTTTTAACCCCTTGATGCTCTGTGTTGTATGTATTGTATTTGGGGTTAAAACTTCCTTTTAATCTAACAGCTAGTGTGTTACCATATGTGAATTATTGTAGTGTGGTTTTGTTGTTTGTTTAATTTTTTATTCATTTATTTTTACATTTATTGTGTAAAATTTGGCGCATATTTAGTTTCCCTAGAAATGGTTTTAAAACTTGAATGCAAAAACTAACTTTCTTTCCTCAATAAAAGTAATACATAGAACCTGCACCGCTTGTGGGTGTTTAGTGCCAACCGTTGGCTGGATATCACTATGACAGTGATTTTCAACCACTGTGACGCAGCACACTAGTGTGCTATAAGAGATCGTCAAGTGTGCCGTGAGAAATTATCCAATATCACTTTTTCAAAAGTAAAAATTTTATAAAACATTTATTAATCATTTTCTGCAAATATTATGCCATTGTCCGGTGTCCGTGCTGTAAAGACTGGGAGGGTAATTAACTATTCGTCCGTGTGGCAGCACGTAGCTGATTGCCTCGTTCCTCCGAGAGACTTAATGATGCACGTGAGACGTCGTGGTGACAGTCATGGAGAAGTTTTTAAAAAGGACAACTGCAAATTCCGAATTGTGCTCTCTACAAGATTCTAACCCGTATGAAGACCCTAGTATGAGTGGTGGGAAAAAGAAAGCAAAGACGGTGAGCTCAAGGCAATATAGTGAAAGCTATCTTTCGTATGGATTTACTTTCACCGGGGATGAGACGACACCTACTCAATTATCCCTGGTGGCTATCTAACAGCGCTATGGTACCGAACAAGCTTCAACGCTATCTCCCAACGAAACACCCGTCGCTTCAAAACGATTTTTTTTACCTGTGTGTAAATACAGAAAAACAGAAACTTTTATTAGAAAAACTCCAAAGGTAAATGAGAAAGTGCTAAAAACTATTTACCTAGTAGCCGAACTCATTGCTAAATCAAAAAAGCCACACAGTGTGGCAGAGACATTAATACTACCTGCCTGTATAGCCATTGTCAACGAGATGCTCGGTCCTGACGCAGTTAAAGACATAGCTAAAGTCCCGCTCTCTAATAACAATATCCCCAGACGTATTGATGACATGTCTACAGACATCGAAAGCTGAGTTTTGGAAAAGATAGGCATCAGTAAGAAAATTGCATTGCAAGTAGACGAGTCTACAGATATTAGTGGACATTCTCAGCTCTTGGCTAATGTGCGTTTTGTGGATAGAGATGCCATTAGAGAAAACTTCCTATTTTGCAAAGCACTGACAGAAAAAACAACTGGAGAAGAAATTTTTAGGGTTACGTCACAATATCTGGACCACGAGGACTTAGGTGGTAAAATTGTACAAATGTTTGCACTGATGGAGCTGCAGCCATGGTTGGGCGCAGCAAGGAAAGAAACCCAGACCTGATTGCTACGCACTGTTTTTTGCACCGTGAGGCCCTCGTTACTAAGACTTTACCAGCAGAACTGGTTCCTGTCTTGGACGATGTGGTGCGCATAGTGAACTTTGTAAAGACACCACCTCTGAAAAGCCGTATATTTGCATCTTTTTGCGAGGAAATGGGAGCGGAGCATAAGGCCTTATTGCTCCATACGGAGGTCCGATGGTTGTTGCGCAGTAAGGTGCTGGCCTGTGTGTATGCTGGCATACCTGGCTGACATATTTCGTCATCTGAATGAACTGAACACAAGGATGCAGGGCCGAAATGAAAACCTGCTTACAAGCACAGATAAAGTAAATGGATTCCGTTTAAAAATCCACCTCTGGCAACAACATGTGCAACATGCCAACTTGGAGATGTTCCCACTTACAGAGAAACGGCAAAGACCCACTGCCACACTGTGTGAGGTAATATGTAAACATTTGAAAAGTCTTGAGGAGAAGTTGTCATTTTATCTCTCTTCAGCCACCACTGAATGCTTTGACTGGGTTAGGGACCCATACAGCTCAGCATCAGTTGTTGGAAAGGACATGGCTTTACAAGAGCAGGAGGAACTAACTGAACTGAAACAGGATTGGGGTTTAAAACTAAGATTTGCTGATCTTTCTTTGGACAGTTTTTGGCTGACTGCTGCCAAGGAGTTCCCCATTCTGGCCAACAAAGCTGTTCTGACATTGCTCCCATTTTCCACAACATATCTGTGTGAGCTGAGCTTTTCAAGCCTAACTTCTATAAAAACTCAAAACAGAGAGACTGAGAGCTGTTGAGGAAGAGCTTTGTGTGTGTCTTTCTTCTATTCCTGCCAGGATATCGGCTTTGTGTTCATCTAAACAGGCCCAGGTTTAACACTGATTGAATATAAATAAATTGAGAAATTATATTGTAATTCAATATAGTGTTCAGATTGTCATTTTTGTAATATTTTTTGTTAGTGGTGTGTCGCAAAATTTTTCCAATGTGACAAACGTGCCCTGGCTCAAAAAAGGTTGAAAAACACTGCACTATGATACAATGCTGACAGAAAACAGACAACAAAGCCTGTTGTGTATTTGAAACAATGACATGGTAAAAAAATGATCAAATTTGTTGAGGTTCATATTTCATTTTATAAAAGCCTTCTACCAGCAACAATAATAATAAAATCAACGAATAAGATGAGGAAGCATGCACATCCAAAGAGGAAACATAAAATCCTAAATTGTAGTATTATAACACTCTGTGAGATATTACTATTTGCTCTGCACTGCTTGTGATTTTAATCTCAGACTAATAAAAGTCCAATCAAATTCAAACCAACTACATGCACACAGTTTTAATGCTGATCCTTATCTGTTAGAGGCCAAAGTTGAAACAGTCCTTGCAGAGAAAGAGGGAAGCCTTGTTTTGTTTATATGAATGAGAGGAAGCACTTAGGACTGTTTTCATCTCATTGTTGCTGTATGAGGCTAAGCTTACATCAGCACAGACACACCGATGCAGAATAACATTTATTAAACTCATCACTGTATGTGTGGGTTTGAACAGTTGAAGCCTCCTTGATTTACGGACAAGTCAACATTACCTGAAAGCTTTGGTCTCAGTAAAACAGGTGTGCTTCCATGTTATTGTCCCACTCTGTGTGTTTTTGTTTGTGTGACTGTGTGTGTTAGTAGTGGGAGTAGAGGGGAGGAGAACAAGGGGTGTGTGAGCCCTGTTGTTGTATTTCAAGTTCAACCAGAGTTCCCACGCTGTTATTTTCTGCCCGGCTGTCTTTGTTCTGCGGGTCTCATCACATGTTGTGATTAGTAGGGCCTTTCAGGGGCCGCCCTTTGAAGGTGAGGGCCAGCTACGCCACATCATCATAACCCCCACCCTCTATCCCTCTAACCATCGTTTTTTTTTTTTGTTTTCAATCTCTGCAGATCAGGCCACCAAATCACATCAAGCTTAGTGATGTTTCCACTCCTTTGCTCTGGTTCTGTCATGTATTTCTTTTTCTTTTCCAAGTCGAAGGGTTTTATAGTGCTTTGTAGTATTGCCTTCCCTTAAAACTTCCCATAGTTTGTCATATTCCTGCCATTAGCCTTTTTTTTAATCACGTGACATAGATTTCATTTCATCTCTTAAACTAATACAAAGTTTTTAATAACTATGAAGAAAACGGAATGAGATTCCTGGTTCTTAAAGTATTTTATTTGTTATCATTTTCTGAAACTTGCCAAAACAACACTTTTCACAATGAATTCTGGCTACAAGTCTATTGGGGATTGCCTCTACCGACATGCCCATTTACATTTTTGAATTTCTTAAAGTAGTTCTGGTGCAGTCAGATTACATACAAAGAATAAGGGAAAAACATTTTTTGAAATCCTCATCCACCGGTTGTATATAGGCTGCGGTGTTGCATGGAGGCGGCTGCTATCTCCAGCGGTCATTGTGTGAGAATCGGTGTACACTCCAAGTGTTTCCCAGTTCATTGCAAGGAAACAGTGTAAAAACCAACAAACAAACAAAAAAACAAACCTGTATGTTTGTCATGTTAGGGTTCTCTGTTGTCCTGCTGGAAGGTTGACCTTGTCACTAGTCTAAGGGTTTTACAGCCTCTAAAGGGGGTTCTTCCAGATTGTCCTGTAATTAGCCCTATACCTCTCCCCATCTGACCAGGATATCAGAATAAAGGCTATAAAATGCAAATGAAAGCTGTATTTTTTCATTTTTTTGTTTTGCTCTGTAACCCAGGTAACCTCAAAATAAGGGTCCTACCATGTGTTTATCAAGCAAATTAAATCTACTAACAATTTGAGGGGTGGGAAAACTTTTGCTAGGTTCTGAACATAACTTTCCTCTGTCCTGCCTATTAAATCATGCTCTCTCCCTGCCCGTCTCTTAATTGCTAATTTTGGTTCCAACTTTAAGCTCAAAGCTAACCTTTATGTCTAAAACCCTCAAATTGAAGCCAAATCCTCTCAGACTCAGACTGTTGATCAGAAGCCAGTTCAAACAGAAGACATGAAGACATTAATTTAGAGACTTTTTAATTCCCTCCAGAGTGACTCACACATTTCCATGACTTCTCGTCCTTCATTGTTCAACAGAAATGTTTAGAATTTAGATTTATGAAATAGAGTTGTCTTTCTTTTTTTTTTCTTTCACAGATTTTACATGTCCTTACCTCAAATTACGTCTAGACTGTCTCACCAGAGGAAATGCTTGTGGATAGACACTGTTATAGGTGGATTTTACCAAGAAATGCATCTCAGTCTGCATGTTTTCACACAGTGGCCCTATATGCCATCAGGTGTTTAGCTGTATTGGTTTGTTTGGATGTGATTTCCTGCTCAGAGGTTGGGCAGCTCTACATGACTTCAGGGAGCGTAAATGGAGTCAGGCTGCAGCGTCGACAGAGTGATTTTGATGAATGATGTTGATGCCATATTCAGGAACTCTCGGTCCACTAAGTCGTGCAAATCTGTCAGGCGCTAAAAAGCTAAAGCGTTCTTTGTGTTTTTTTTTTTCTTGTGGAGCTCAGGGTTTTCAGTTAAACATATCAACAGATGTGTCAGCTTTCATTTAATCTTTAATTAGTTTCATGTCAGGAGTGTTTGTTCAGTCATTTAAAGTCCAAACATTCAGTGTTATCTCATGTTAGCTTTTAAAAAATAAATATTCCAAACTACTGCGTTCCCTAAACAGTAATATTAGGAGAACCCACCACTTAAAGGTTTTCGTTTGATCCTGCTTGAAACCTCCCCTTATATGGTCCAATGAATCAGTTCCTGGCTGACTCAGCTGATGATAGATGCAATGTTAGATGAAAATGGATTGTTTTAGCGTTCGAAACGATGTGGAGAAAGAAGGGTTGATTAACATGTAGGCCTGGTAAATTACAGTGGGTTCAAGAAACCCTGGCCTGAGGACAATACTTATAGATTGTGCTTATTGAGAGGCTAGGATTGAGGATATCTTTCACACATTTGTGGCATTTAACTATCTCTGTATTGATCTGATCTGAGTTACTTAAAAATAGCTGTCCATCCAGCTTCTCTGGAGGATCTATAGAGTTATTGGTGATTACCTTGCAAGTAGGATGAACTGTGAATTCACAAACTCACAAAAATACATCTTGCCAGGAGCCAAAAGATGCAAAAGATGATAGACTTAAAAACAGAAATGAGACAATAAAATGCAGCGACATGTATGACAGAAGCGGCAGGCTGAAGCAAAACAAACATGGCTGCACCGGTTTCTGCTGGAATACCCTCTACAACAACAAAACACGAGCCAAGGGCCGAGATTTATGCCTTTGGTGCATAGGAAAGATGTCTGAGTGTTCCTCCACCGGATTTGGTAAGAGTTTAATTTATGGATGGATGGATGGAGTTTTCTTTACAATGTATAAGTAGATTAGCTAGCCTGACTGTTTGGCATCGAAGATGTCTCTTGGTTGTATTCTTGCCTCTTTGGAAGCACACAAACTAAATGAGAAACTTTTTGGAATGTGACCACCTAGATATTGAGTGCTGCGGCGTCTGCAGGTTAGCCACAGACAGATGTTCATCCGCTCCAAACAATACGTCGAGCTGCTCTCTGGTGGGACCCTGCGGATGGTGAGCCTTGTTATTGTTTATAAATAGAGCTGTGTGAAGCACGGAGGAAGGCTAACTTTGTTTCCCCTGACAGAGAGCGGAAGCAACGGCTAATTCTCCTCCAGACGTGTATGACACCCGACCATTGTCCCCTTGCGGGAGGAGGGGGGGTTGAGAACAAAATGAGACATCAATGTGAGTGTCTTTTACTGGGTGGGCTGTTTGTGATGCTGGGTTGAGGTCTGCATATGTATGTGAGACACCCTGGTATTGTACTCCAGGCGGGTGGGGATTTAAACGTGGTTTCATTGTTTTTCCTTGTCAATCATTGTTAGTTCTTCCTTGAGTTTTTTCGTAAGGGGTCCTCTCTTTTTATCCCACTTGACTCATATTCTTCTCCCTGCTTCCACTTCAGCAACTAACAGAAGACATCAGTCAGAGTGTTTGTGTATTGAGGAAGTGAGGGACGTGTCAGAGTTGACCCAGTGACACTATACTTTGTGTTGTCTCTTCCGTGGGAAGTGTTTGAGGGTCTTCCCATCGGTCTCTGTCACATGCAAAAAAAAAAAAAAAAATCAAAAAACACCAAAAAAACCCCACAAAATGTAAACAAACATTTACTTCATTTCTGATTAAAACCAAAGTCCAACTAATTCAAGTCCCAAAGGATGTAAACTTTTTTACCTGTTGAGTGTCAACAACTGCTTTAAAGTTGGCATCTAAATGTTTTAGATTAAGTAAATTACATATAGGTCAATTTGTGGAGACAGGCATGGCGACCTGTGAGATTAATTTAGTTTACTTATTTTGTGCCAACTCACAACAAATGTTGTCATTAAAGCACTTTTCATACACAAAACAAAAAATAAAATAAGAAAATTTAGAAGCATGCAGTTAATTCAGTCCAATCATATAGGTCGTATAAGTTCATTCTATTGTTAAAACTGGTAGGGTGAATGACTTGCAGCAGCGACTTTATCATTTGGTGATTAGCTTTGCAGCAATACCTCACACTAAGCACGCATGCCGCATCGGCTAAAAAAGATTTTTATTTAGTAAGTGCCTTTTGACCGCATTTAGAGTTAATCTGTGTAAAAACAATAAGATGACAAAGATGATGAAGATAACATATTGAATTAAAATATACAGTATGTCCACAAAAGTCTTTGCATCTCTTTGCTGTCTTAAGTTTTTACGGTGGTAAAAAAGTACTGTTACTCAGATTTTGTATATATTCTGTCTATTTTTCAGAAAACGAATGATTATGTTTATTGTAAACTTTGAAAGGTCATGTAATTAACTTAAAAAATACTGATCTAGTCTAATTTTGTTCTAAATTAAAATTTCAGACAGGATCATGTAAATTGAACTGAACTTGTGCAAACTCTGGTCTTACTGTATTTTCTGGATTATAAGTCGTTCCAGAGAATAAGTTGCACCAGCCATGAAATGCGTAATAAAGAAGGACATATATAAGTTGCACTGGAGTATAAGTTGCATTTTTGGGGTAAATTTAATTAATAAAATCCAAAATTAAGAACAGACATGAAATCTTCCTCCTCTGTCTCACCTTTAAACGCCTCCGCGGTAAAAGATGTGGCGCTTCCTCTTCTCCTTTTTTTTTTTCTTCATGTCAATGTTATTAACCTCCGCTTTTCATCAGTCCCTCACAAGTTTCTTGCTAACTCCAAACTTTCTTTCTGCTGCTCAAGTAACGTTTTCAGCTGCATATTTTACTACCTGCAGCTTGAAATCCGCAGAATATGATTTTCATTTCGGTGCCATTTTTGTTAAGCCCTTCTCGGTTGTTTGTCTTAGTTACCTCCAATATTAAAATGATCAACAATGTGTTAATAATTTCTCGCATAAGAGTATAAGTCACAATCCTGACCAAACCATAAAAAAATGCGACTTATAGTCTGTAAAATACGGTAATTATACTATACAGTAATTATTTTCTGTTTAAAGCTGATGGAAAAAACAAAACTTATGATTTAAGTATATTACAAATGAAAACAGTTTTAAAGCAGAAGCATCCATTGCAATCTGTATCATAGCATATCAGGTTTGGGATAGAGTGCTTTGAAAATTAGTTAAAAATATCTCTCTTTAACCTTACATGGGAAAGCTCTGAGCCACATGTAGCATTTGTCAGACAGCAGAGTGGATCAACATATGTTACGGAGATAATGTTAGTGATTTTTTTCCTTCCAGTAGGGAATTAGGAGAATCCAACACACCCCTTTGTCTGCATTTCTTAGACATGCTGAAAAAGTCTTTTAATCTTTCGTCTGGTACATCTGGTACCTAAAATCAACAGGTGGAGGGAACATAGAGGAAGGTATTCAACTCCTATGCGTTCGGTTCGGTCAAGTACCTACAGGCCATAAGTGTCTCTGTCTGAATTTTAATATGGCGGTAAGAATAGGATGTAGAATGCCGCTAATTTCTTGTGTAAGGGTGGGTTTGGGTGGGTCTCATGTCTGGAGTGAGAGAAACTCCAAGTGGGTGGTCACTGTGAGAGGAGAAAGTCACAGAGAACAAAGCAAGTGACTTAACTTTCATCTCAGCTCGAGGCTCTTATTTGCTTTAAGCTCAACCCAATCACACTTTTACACCTGTCTTGTGTTGTTGGAAAATTATACATTTTTAAATGTTGTGATAGTTTTGATTAGGAAAGAGTCAAGAGCAGCAGCTTTGATAAAGAAGAAGATTTAAAAGTGAGACCGAAGTCTGAAAGAAAGAAAGAAAGAAAGAAAGAAAGAAAGAAAGAAAGAAAGAAAGAAAGAAAGAAAGAAAGAAAGAAA
>JAUZNJ010020587.1:0-17169 GCA_034780135.1 Jordanella pulchra | reverse complement strand
TCTCTTCTCTTCTCTTCTCTTCTCTTCTCTTCTCTTCTCTTCTCTTCTCTTCTCTTCTCTTCTCTTCTCTTCTCTTAATCTTGTGCTGTAATGATTTGGGTCGTGAATGAACAACGTTGTATCCGACCTGTTTCTGTCGCTGTCCCTGGTCCTGAAGTGCATAGCGAAGTCCTTTAGCGATAATATCCAGTTCATTTCACATTGAATAGCATTTTGTTAGCTTGCCTTTATTAACTCTCAAATCTTCATTTGTTTAAACAGAAATAAAATGCAAAACTTAAAAAAGTCGATATAAGCTAAACAATGGTTTTTATTTTTATTTTTTTTAGTTGCAGGCTAGCTTTTCACATTTTCAATGTCTAGACTTTCATGTTGTGGGAAATATAGGGGCGCTCCATATTACTGACAGGGGCCAGATCCACATTGGAGAGATATTCAATATCTTCCTGGGTACACACGGACTTTGATAATGAGGAGAGTGTCGGCCACCATTTGCCCGCCGCCACGCCATCAAATATTCATCACTGTTGATTAAACAACCGGCAGCTGCCGATCAGCCGGGTGTCGAGTTTGTTCCCAGCCACCTCTGTATACATTCAGCCAGACTAGGTCCATGAAATGCCCAATAAACTTGCACTTAAGTTCATCTATGAGTAGTCAGTGAAGGCGTCCGTGAAAGGGGGGGCGGGTTGTGAGATGAACTTCCCATGCTCCCTCAAAATAAAGCGAGGCTTAAGCGGACGTTTAAGTTTACATCTCTTGACTATCAGCTAGAATGACAGAAAGAAAAATATATGTGTGTGTGTGTGTGTGTGTGTGTGTGAGAGATAGAGAGGATGTGAGTGAGAGGTTACTGCGAGGCACTGTAAATATTTCATGAGTTGTTAGAGGTTGGGGTAGACAGGGAAGACTGCCCGAGAAGGTTGGTTCAACTCATTTGCTGAACTGGAAGCATACACGGGAACAAATGTTGATGCACCCCCAAACTTACACACACAAGCCTATGTCTGTTGAAGTAAAAGAACAGCAGCAGCAACTAAAAATACTTATTTTGGGGCCTTCTTTATCTGATTTCCTTATAAAGATTTGATCTTCAGTCACAAAGGAAAATAAATAATTATATATCAATTACAAGAGCTATAACATTGACATAATTTCTCTTATTCGCAGCATGATAGCTTAATTATTTGATTTAATCCAGTTTCACAAAAGATAAACAGCTGTACAAATCTAGAAAAAAACTCAACTTTTCAAATAGACTAAACATAGAAGCAGAAACCTCCAGATATGTTTGAATCTGATTCAAATGAGCTTTATGTGGTTGTATAAGGTTCAATATACTTGAAAACAATTTCATTAATCACTTTATCAGAATGAAAGAGGGCATCTAAAACATAGCAATTTTGCAACAAGGTTTCATAGTCGGTTCTTTTCTTATGCTTGACCCTCTTTTACAAATGTTAAAATAAGGCAAATCACAATAAATGAAAAAAAAACACACACAACCAAAGAAAATGCCTTGAGGTTTATGTGCACTAAGAGTTGGCGACCCTACTATATATGGAATAAAGTTGCCTCCTTGATTTTATTTCAACGGAAATATGTGCTAATGACGATGTGGCCACTTCTTAGTGACACAAAAAAAGAAGACATAGAAAATAATTTTTCCATTTTTACAAAGATTTCTCTTCATCCATTGAAAAAAAATCTCCTTTGAAAACATATTTTTCCAAAGGGACACTTGAATGTTTTAATGAAAGCCTCTTCAGGGAATCAACACACCAAGACTAAGAACACTGCATAGTTCAAGCCAAGAAATAGCTTGACCACAGTCTTTGTGTTTGTACCAAATTATAAAGAGGATATTTAACTGCTGATGCTGATGCCATCAATTGCATTTCTTTGTTTTTAGTAGCATCTCATTACCCAGACTGTAGTACCATCCCCTACATCACCTTACAGGAATATAAACTTAAAAATAATGCCATCAATCAACCAGTAAACACAAAGTTTATGGAGAACCGATTGGTTGCATTAGTTCCTGAAGTTAAAAGATGAATCAGACATTAATTGTTTGCCCTTTTAGTCAAACAAAAACAGATATAAAGACATAAGAAAAGCTCTTTCAGCTTCTGTTACCATCTTCTCTACATCCAACAGATGTTGCAGCTCCCTTGCATCACCATCACACAATACATTGTGTTATAACTATGATCACACCCAAGAGACTTCACTGAGTGCCTCCAGGATCCCATGTTAGATTTCAGCCACTCCTGATGTCTTTCATCAATACCACGTGTCCTGAAAATGATTATGATGTCTGTAGCAGCCTTACTTCACACCTTGCAGGTCACACGGTACAGCATCAGCTCCCCTGCTTATTACTCTGGGGACCTCATTGGCTCCTAAGAAGACTGGCAGCTTTGACAGGTGGAGCTAGAGTCGACTTTGACAAACTACTGATTAGGCTGTCACTCTGAATAGAGGAAAGCCATGAACTATGTAAAACTAATTCACTCACTCACTCGCTCTACCGACAGGTAGCTGAATGAATGCATCACCTCATCGAGCGGCATAGGTTGACACGTCTAATTATGCTAGAGTAATAAGCAGCAGTCACATTGATGTATCTCACTAAGAGTTTCAGAGCACAAGCTCGGTTGCTTGAATGGAATCAATTTGTCCTTTAAACCTTGTTGAAATTTGTAAATAAAAACTGACTTTTGTTTGGCCTGTAATGTTGTCGAGACTAATGCCTGAAAATCATGTGTTTTGGATTAACTTAACACTAAATTAGAGCCAAATTGTTTCACATGCTCCTTCTACAGGGTTTTGACAGATTTAAGGCTACAGTTAGATCAGTATGCCTCTGATCATAATTAACGAATGAATTATTTCACAGAACTTTCAATCAGATGCAACTCATTTACGTATATCCATTATACTTATTTATAAGCAGAGAGGAATAATTTACATAAAGAGTAGGAGTTCACTCTTCTAAAGCTAAAGGTCTTTACAAGCAACATGTGCTAAACAACTAAAAACCTACACCTACAGTTGAAGTAGGATATTTACATGCACTTTATTTAGCTAAACATTTTTTGTGCCATTAGACTAGACTAAAGCTTTACTGCTTTAGGACAGTGAGGATTTATAAAAATTTAAAAGTTTACCTTTTCTAACATTACATTGCATTTGGAATAATTTGGTAAACCCCAAATAGGGATGTTATTTCCTTGTAGTTTCTATAGGTGACTTAATAATGCTCAGACAAATTTTAAGTAGATGTTTACCTGTTGATGTATTTCAAAATGACTCCTCAATCACAATGCTTGTTTGTGTGCGCTAGAAAAATTGAGACATTTCTGATGTTTGTAAATTAAACACAAATATACCAGTTTTTATGGGAATAATAAGCAACTGAATGTAATAAATTATGATGTTTCTAATTTTATGCACAAGTCAGAGATCCATTCAAAAGGGTAAATTCACAGAACGTACATTTCAACACATCCTAATATCTACAACTTCAGTTATGCAAACTCTTGTTAATACTTTCTCAAATTGCGCTCACTGACTGCTGTGCAATATCATCTGTTCAGGCTCCCCCCCACCCTCTAATCTGTATATTCTACAAGTGATACTGTCTGAAATAATCAGGATCCAGATCTCTGCCTCTTATTGACCATTGTCACACACTGTAAAGCAGCAGAGGTAGAGAAAGCAGCAGTCTGTGGAGAAGGCAAGGTGAGGAGATAAAGTGTACCCCTGAATTATTCAGAACAAAAACAGAGGAAAATCAATCATGTGACCAAATGTGTTATTGATAGCCAAATTCACCATCATATTAGTGGGATAAGTCTGTCTGTGGGCTCTGTGGATGATGTTGTGTGGGACTAACTGACTCTGAACTCACTATGCTATGAATTTATGATTTCAAGAATAACCATCTGCTCAGAATTGTAATGCTCTCTGTGTTAGTTGGACACTTAAGAGTTGCTAAGTAATTAGCACTACATTGGATTTTATAATTGCCAATCATGTCCCTTTATTGGTCAATTACCTACTCTAATCAAGTGACTCAGCCAAATGTAACAGTCTTATTATTACTCAATTAAAACAAATGCTCTCTGTGGTTGGTGCTTTGAGGGAGACAGAGTGGGACTGTGGGCGGGTGAGGTTTTCGTACTATATCACCAGGTAATTAATATTTTCATTAACTCTCTCTGTTGAGCACCGACCTGCCTCTGATCATTTCATTTCCCCTCCATGGGTTCGATACCATAGTGGCTCCATAATTAGTTTGATTTACATCTGCCTCCTGTAATGAAGGAGCTCACTCTCTCTTCTTCCCTTCGCCTGGTGCCATTGCTCTGATCTCACTCCTGTTACAACCGATAAATTTGCTGGGTTGGACATGGAAGCAATAGACTTTGGTGTATTGAGACAGCTCAAGAACAAGAAACAGAGACTTGGTTTATGAAAAATTCACAGAAGGATCTTTGAGGGATTGTGAAAGGACTTGTGTAGGGAAACATAGCTTATTAAAGATTGAAGCAAACATGGATGATTCCTTTTTAACTGAAAATTGAAAATTCCCACATAGTACTGCTTATAAGCCAGTGAGATAAAGAGCAGCGCTGTCACCTTTGATAGAGATCTGTGCTAATCATGTAGGATGTAGACTACTATTATCAATGTATTTACTTACAAAAAAATGAAACTTATGGATAATTAAACGTAACAACCCAGTCGTGGAAAAGTATTGATAACGGTTAAGTCAACTGCAACAGATTTCATTTAAACCCATGCATGCAATACAGTCCACTGTATGCGCTCCATGACTTAAGCAGCTTTACACCCAGCAGGGTAACACAGGAGTGCAGATGAATGGCTTCAGCATAAATAATGCTCCATTGATTATTGTTCCGCTGTTTAAAGGTGAATGGCAAAGCTTTCTGAGCAGCAGGGGATGGAGAAGTCTGTACATCTCAGAGAAAGCCTGATTTCCATTTTGGAAAGTGCACCTGATTCTCAGGCGGTTTGGCTGTTGTTTTCAGTCAATATTAATGGTGAACTTTCTTTGTTGGGGAGGACTCAACGGTCCTTTACACACAGGCTGCAATACAGAAGATAGAAATTCTTTAGTACTGCATGTGTGCTTTTGAAAACCCATGTGTGAATTCATAGCTGATAACACTCCGGCTACACATACATAGTAAGCAAATTCAAAATTCGAATTTCAAGAGTTCAAGAAGAGTCTGCTTGTATGGTAGATTTTCCTGCCTGCCAATAATACAACATTTAATGGTTAACATATTCTCCATCGTTAGGACAGGATGTCAGATGTGTAGTGCATTTCAGAGGCAAGTTACATTTTGCAAAGAAAGGATCAAAAGCTTAGCCAACAACTGCCCTCAAGCCAGAAATACATTAAGTTAATCTCAGTCTATCTAGAAGGCATATAGTCAGCATATCACATAAGCAGCACAGCATAGAAATAATAAGACAAAAATGGTTTGATCTTGTGTTTTACTTCAAGAGGTCAAACTTATTTTAAATGTGTGATGGAGTTTCACTTATAAACATAAAAAAAGGTTTTACGCATGTTTGCTTAATGGCTGGTCCCATATATGTTGTGATAGAATACTCTTATGTACCTTATATAAAAGTAAACAAATTCATAAATAAATGAAATAAGCCCTTTGCTGGAGACTTTGCTTTATGTTGTTTGGATGCTCTTAAGGATCAATATTCACTGGCAAACCAGCAATAAATGGTGCTAATAGGAAGCATTGTAAGTTCTTGTTGCAGATTTCACAAGGAGCCCCAACCGGGGGGGGGGGGGAAACATAAAGATAATCTTCAGTGCAACATAAAAAAGGGAGCCAAATTAGCAAGCTAGCCAGAGTCCATCGTACCATCTCTCAGGCACATTTAGCCAGCGATGAATGCAGCTCTGACTAGCATTTCCCCTTACTCAATTATTGATGGTAATTATCCCAGCGTGCTTAGTCTGCACCATAACAATATATTTTCAAATAAGGAACAAGTCACTGCGCGTTCTCTCAAGTGATCATTTCTTCGTTGTCTTTGTTTTAAGTGTGAGTTCTCTGGATAAAATAACTGGCAAAATGTTTTGCACTTCTATGTGAACAAAGGGCTGGCACCAGGGCTACACTGAAAGTAATTACGATAAAAATGCTCACAACAAAGTAATAGATGTTCATCAATTATTAATTATCCAAAGGTAATTAGGTTGACATTATGTTTGTTCGTCAATTTCTAATGAATAAAGTAAATACCTTTACAAATCTAATCAGTAACCAATAATATATTAAATTAGAATAAAAAACACTAACTTAATCCAGCATTTTATAAAGAAACATAATGTTTTGTTTCGGGGCGTGTAGAGTTATTTAAAGCAAGGCAAAATGTCTGAATGAATAAAACAAAACAAAGAGTACCGAACAACATCATCAACACCTGTTTAAAAGCATTGCTGTGTTGATTATATTTCAATTCAAACAAAAAACTAAAACTGTCACACTCCGAAACATGTCTCCCAAAAAACATTCATTTAGCTAAACAAACAACAACACAAAAATAACACAAATCTTAACAGCTCTCTATTTTTCCTTGCTATGATCTCGGCCTTACTGTCCTCTATTTTCCCTTCCGTTTCAGTGGAAGGCCCAGGTTTGCGGTCTTCCAGCGCCGCAGGGCATGGAGCTAGCCAGCGGTGAGATTCCATCAATTAGTGCACCCCCGCGGCCTCTTGGCAGAGCCCACCTTTGACTGCAGTGAGATATTGATTAGTTCAGCTGCACTGTCAGGTCTGAAGTGTGCAGGGCCCAGTGATCCAAGGCCTTCACCAGAGACAAGATCATGTCAAGTTTCTGACACATGTAGGCACTCACATACACACACACATTTACGCGCGCATGTGTACAAATGCAGGTGCACGCAAACGTGTACGTTCACATGTGAACACATACAAACTCAATGAAATATGCTCTCTTTAGATGACTGCCAGGTGTGAGAGAGGGAAGATAAGAGGAGAAGTCCACAAGAGTTGCTTGTCAGTGATGGCTGAGAACTGACAAGTGCTTGTTAGTTTTTTTTTTTTCTCCCTCAGCCTGGTAGAGTTGGTGTAAGAAAAAAAAAAAGCTGGAGAGCCTCAAGAATCACTGAATGATATTACAGTGTAATAATATGTATTCATTTACAATGGAAATGGCTACAAAAGATAACAAAAAATCCCAAATAAATATTTTCTATAGATAAAAAGCAGTAGATAAAAAGGAAATCCGTCTTATGTGAATGCATTACAACTCCTAAACACCACAGGCATTTATTTCTAATACTAGAAAAGAAAAGAAAAAAACTGTATTTGCACAAGAGACTATGATTGTAAGTATTGTAGTGAGGATGGCAGCACCCTAAAAACGGAAAGCCGTTGATGAACCTTTTAAGGAGAACCCTGACAGACAAAGGTAGAAGAAAACATTAATGTTGATCTTTGCTACCCCACATGCATTTCAAATATTGGCAGGACCTGTATATTCATAGAAGGATATTCATTGGGTTTTTGCAGTGATGCAATCAACTGCAACACCATTGGTAGATACTCATAGAGAAAAAAAAAATATTCTATGTCCAGCAAACCTCAGAAAACATTTTCAAGGACAAGCAGAGCTACAGTCTTTTCTTTCTGAATCTCAAAGTTAAACTAGACTGACCACAGAAGCCTTGGTCAGCAGCTACAACAGATTGATGTTTGTGTTTATGCTACTGAAGCTAAAAACAATAAAATAATAGTCTCAAACTGAGCAGAAGACAAAAATTTAGAATATGGAAAAATACACAAACATACAACACACAAAAACAACAGGTGATCTATATAAAATCAACAGCCCAAGAAGTATTAAATAGCTCTGAGATTTATGGTCGGGAAAGGCCAAATAAAGACTTAAAAACAAATAAAACAATCTTAAAATTTCAAAGATTTCAAATCGAGCCAGCCAATGAGAAGTTAATTGATGTCAAATCTTGATAAATGTGCTCAAACTTGATTTTTTATATGTGATTAAAGACCTACTGATCCGCTTTTCATTCTAGAATTACTGAACATGAAAACAGCCACATATTCTAAGCATGATTGTTTTCATGTTAGGCAAGGTTGATTGATAATTATTTATCATCATCAGGTTACGATGGGTTAAATAATAACTCATAACTAAGGGGATATCCATTAAATAATGACAGTGATGCATCTTAATTATCTATAAAACATTCCTAATTGTTTCTTTATCAAGTATGATGAGTGTGATTAATAGAAAAAGACAGATTTCGATAACATTTATTAGATTTTTCTGCCATGTTTTTTTTTTTTTGCAAATCTTGTTAATGTAGCCAATGCTTAAAATAAACATTTACTTTTGTTTAATGATTTATAAAATTAATTGATAGGTAAATTGATATTAGAATAGTCATACGATGGAGGAAACATTGATGGTATCTTTGGAGTAATTGGGTATATGTATAAATTCTCTTTTTTTCTGTCCGCAGATAATGTAAAAAGATGAGTGAACATCAAGAGCCATAAGCGAGTCTGTAAGACTTGACTTGATCACTTCTAGAAGAAAAAAACGACCCACTCTGCTATGTGTTTCTGGAAAGAACGTTGATTAGTTATACTTTGATGGCAACCTTATGAGACATTTTTCTCTTCTTTCTGCTTTCATATTGTTAGAAACATATCTGCAAAAAATGTTTTGTTTTCTGTATAAATAAAAAACAAATCTTTGTCACTGTTTATTATTGAATTGCTGTTTTTTCTTTTAAGAATTTCAGTAAAAATATATAACAACAAACCTGTTTGGATAACAGGATGCAGGTGTACACTGTTTGTTACACAAAGGCAGAAACATCATGAAATAAGTAAAAACAAACAGAAAGAAATAAAAAAAATAGAAAAAAACTGTCAAATGCCTAAGGTATGCTTCACTTGTATGCGAGCTGCAATTAGTCCCCAAGCCAAATGATCCGTTGCATCTGTTTCTAATCAGTATGAAGGCTACAGGGCACATGCAGCCTTCATCTCCAGCCTTCCTGCTGTGTTCCCTGTACCACTCGGCTCTGTTCGGAGAGCAGGGATGTGTGCACCACTTCCTGTCTCCTCCCTACTTTATCCAGGCAGAACAAAGTTACTGTTAGAGAACTGATCCCCCCTGTAGTTCCCTGCTCTCTGTTGGTTAAATAAGCCATTTCACCTTCTTTTCATCCTCCTTGCTCTGTCGGTTACATGAGCAGTCAGCCCATTACACTGAGATGTGGCATGGTGCATCTTTGCTTTACATGTAAAAGACATTTATCTAAGGAGCTTTCTTGAACAGATGTTGAAACAATTTAGGCCTTTGAACAAAACAGAATTGAAATAACTGAAACTAAAAATCAAAAAAACAAAACAGCTTTTTAAAAGGATTGTTTCAAGCTTTTAGTCAACAGCTTGTCAAAGAATCTGCTCATGTAGGTTTTTATTTACAGATTTTGTCATGGCTATGGGCATATGGTTTTAAGAAATATTGAAATTAAAGAGGATAAATTGTTTTTCTTGTTCATTTTTTGTTCATTTTGTTTAAATAATTATTTGTCATTTTCTGACAGAGGTTCAGGAAATCATACATGCACATGAACAGGAGGGGATCATCTGGACTGGACTGCCAGTGATTTGCAGCAGCAGAATGGTGTCATTTCCCTGCCAAAAATACCACACAGTCCTGTTTAAATTGATTGTGTCGCCTCATTGCTTCTGAGGCCAACGTGGATATAGGAGTGGTCATAATTGAGAGGAGAGTTAGAAAACCTTAAATATATGGCAGGTGATATATCATTACCCATAGACTTGACCCTGCCTGACCCACTGCAGCTCCCATGTGGTCTCCAGCTCGAGGCTGGCGTGCAGCAGACGGAGGGGTCTGCTGCGGCTCAAACGACTAAATCAACAGCTCGCATTGGAGTGTTTTGCTTGAACGGTTTCATGAAAAACTAATCATCTGTTCATCTTAGAGATCAAACACAAGCAGTGGCCATGATTAGGAAAAGCAATCTTATAAAGCTTGAGGAACCAGTAGTCCAGATATAATAATTTCTAGATTAAAAATGACTCCTTGCTCCTTCTTCTTCTTCCTCTTTATCACGATCCCCCTTCGCCCTACTGTTTCCTGAATCTGGAAAGGAAAGTTTTCTTGTTCATAATAAATACTTGTTTACAGATCATTTCTTGAAAATATAAGCTATAAGTAGGATTAGTTTCTCTTAATTTTGATTAACAATTTTATATCTAAAGGTGGAAAAGTGGAAAAAAACCCCAAATTACTGGCCTGTTAACTAAGGTTGCAGAGTTTTGAGGCAAACTTCTAAGAAAGACAATAAAGTGGAGGTCAAGGTAATCTCCCTGAGCCCTGGAAAAAAAAACTAAATACATGAAAAAGTTTTAAATGAATAGACAAAAGTGTTCTTGCTCCAAAGAAACAATTTAAAGTCTGTCAGTATGAAGCTTCCCAGGAGATCAAAGGAGAAAAAGATGATTTATTATGAACAGGGAATCTCTCAAGCTTAAAACAATTATGTGCACATACCCCTGAGTTACTTAAGCAAATAAAGTGAACATAAATAGTAGGTATGTAATGTTTGATACACCTGCTGAATATAATAACATTTTGTCATTTCCACAAAGTGGATAGAAATGAAATTAGAGGTCCCTGTAGCCTGTAATAAAATGTGGTGCCTTCAAACTAATGCAGTTTGTCATCATGTGGACACAATAACGCTCCTCTCTAACTTCCCTTTGACTGATGCAGACTTCAGATACAAACAATGACATAAAGGTCTCTCAGTGGAAAATGCCACACAATCTGCTTTAACATTTTATGAGATAAAATATGATATGAACAGCTGAAATTGAATAAAATTGTGTGCTTGAACTGGAGATTTTCATATGAGACATGATGCTCAGTCAAAATGAAGTATTATTTGTGAATGCTATATTGTCAGCTTCTTAATGCCATTGTACAATAATAACTGAGGGATTCTCTCTTTTCATTTTCTTGACATGATTCGATTTAAAATTTCTATTTGCTCATTGGACATGTTTACAATTACATTTCCTTACTTGAATAGTCTCTATGGTGAAGTGACTCAGTCTCTGACTGTAATGTGGACAAAATTTGAACCCTGGTTGGTGATTGGTGAATAGATTTGAATATTTTGTTTTAATTCAATTCTCATGGCAGTTGATTTACTGTATGAAAAGAAATTGTTGTGATATAAAGGTCCTTATCCATTTTTGTTTTCATAAATTGATTTCCTGCTTGAACAACCAGCTCTGCTCTAGACTGATGTGGAGTTGGTGTGGCAAGCGGCAAATTTATGAGAAGTGCTGTAGTTGCTGTAGTTTGGTTTATTTACTTATTATCGGTTGGTCTTTGATCACACCTAGCTGTAGCTTTTTCAAGAGGCACTGAAGGATGTCTGGGCTTTATTAAGTAGCTGCATCAATTGTTGCTATCTGGCTTTCTAATAGCTTTGTGGAACTGCCCACAGATGGCGCCTCTGTTTATGTCTGGTCATTGCACCCGGTGCTGAAATTCTATTTTTACTTAAATTGTACTATCACATCACTAATGTCTGGTACATACAAATATATTATATATTCCTTTTATAAAGGAATAAAATGGGCCTCTGCCTCTCTAAAAAGAGATAAATCTGAATACAATTCAGTAGATTTCCTTAAACACACTTTAGTTCACACAGTTTAATGTTCTAAACTTATCCATTGTCATCAAGTAAAATAGATATGCAAAGAATAAAGAGAACTCAAAACCAGTTACAGGGTTCAAGGGATGATTACTTTTTCACATAAAATCAGAATGTTTTGAATAGTCTACTCCTTTAAAAGAAAATCATCATTTGTAAACTGTTACTTATGCTTTCTCAGGTTTTCTTTATCTAGCATAAACAATGTTGATCATCTGAAACATGTCTACATTTGAAGTATGTCAACATTCAAAACTCAAACAAGTCTGTAATCGAGCAAATGCTCTTTTCCCAGCACTGTGACGGACTAAACTTTAAATAAACTCCAAAATATGCAATTCTACCAAATATTAAACAACATGAGAGATAACACATTCCCCAGGACAAAATAGTGAAACACCAGAAACAATAAAACTGTTGTAGAATAAAGTCTAGAAGATTTTGTTTAGGTCCTGTTGGGAGCTTGCATACAGTATTCAGGGGTTAGCACAGCAAGTTATTAAGACTTGCTTGCAGGCTTGGCAAAGTTTTTACAACAGATACCCTTCCTGAAACAACACGGATTTAAACTTGGTTTCATCACATTACAATCAAAGACTTAAACCACTTTACCATGGAGACTAAAATCAAACAAATATCTTTAGAAAATAAAAAGAAGTTGTTTGTCAGACTCAGGTCACTTTTTGAAAATGACAAACTTTAAGCTGGTATACCACATACATAAACTATACACATAAACTACTGAACTACATAAAGCCCCCATATCTGAATTTCTGTTTTTTCGTTGCTCAGATGTAATATTCTAATCTTTCATGTTGTAGTTTCATGAGCTGTAAGTGGAAAATCATCATAATTTATGCAAATAAAGACACGGAAACATCAGTCTATATCTAATGAATCAATATATGCTTTACTAAGTAAATAGATTTCCTGTGATAACATCTCATTAAAAATTATTGAATGAGTCTGTATACCTCAAAAAACACAGCATTTTATTTTTTTATGCCAGTAGGAGTAATTTGTTTTAAATTGACAACATTAATTAAAAATTATAACATGCATTAAGCAGAGCCTGAGGAAAAACTTTCTGCAACAACTATATCTGGTGTTTACTTTCAAAGTGTTGAACTTTGACTTTCTGTCTGTCATTAACTTACCTTTTAAGTAGGAAACAGAGTCAAGACAAAAAACAACTATACGTAAAGAAGATCACAGCTTATTATTTAATAATATATAATATTTCTGAGTCTCCATTTATATGTACATGAACTTTAACAATGTTCTATTCTGAATCTATTGGATCCAGTTTGTTAATGGACTCCTATTTACCAGCAACAGAAGCTTGAACGATTTTGCAAACATATTTCACATGGTTTGGGTTTTTCCTTTTATTCACCCCAATGGTTTCCTTTGAAGACTCATTCAAACTGAAGCTTGTTACATTCTGTCCTTGTGATACTAAGAACAAGAATCAAGTCTGTTTTTCCTCTAACTATTCACATTTCACAAGATCTTCAACTGCCGAACTCACAGAGAGTACAATCCATTATAGCACTCATCAAATCCATAAAATAAAGCACCACAGCAACACAATGTCAAATGAAATGCTTTACATTACTTAAAGGATGAATATGAATGTATATGGGATTTCTGGATGCATTAACAGATCATGCATGTATCCAGCATGAAGTGCTCCATGGCACACAATGATGGTGAAGACATGAATCATAGCTGATGGGTGAAGCTGAGATCCGGACTGTGTGTACGCCAGTCAAGTTTATCCACACTAAACCTAATTAATTTGGTGACACAACCCAGTACTTTTGGCAATATCGCTTGTGTTAAAAAAAAAAAGGTTCTCCTTTAAAGCGTGTTATTATGCAACACCTAAAGGACGTTAAAGGAAAAACAAACTTTCTTGTGTGCAATAGAAAGTATTTGGTGCTCATTAGGAAGTTTCTGGTGCACAGGAAAAAAATTGGTCTAGCATGGACGACAAAGTATCTACGGTGATAAAGGAGACACTTAAACAATAAAGCGAAGAAAAAGTCTCCTAAAACTGTACAAACATGCTGTATTTTTAAAAACCTTCTGAAACAAAAGCTTGAGGAAGGAAAAATGCAACTTTTTGATGATGGCTTTACACATTAAATATTCAAAGGGTAATAGTGCATACTGTTATTGGACCTTTTATTGAAATTTGCATCATATTCTACACAATATTGAAACCAGGAGGGGCATTATTAGTCAAGGCAGCTTCCCACAATAAAAATTAATATGAAGTTTTGAATAAAATCCAACATAAAATACCTGCAGAAATGAACTGAACTGTTAATACTGTAAGGACACAGTACGTTATACTTTAGAATTAATATTTGGTATAAAAAATAAAACGACCGTCAAGGTTTAGATCATTTTATTATTGACACTATTTTTAAAACTCAACATTATGAGCCTTTTTTTCTGAGGACACAGCTGATAGAAACTTACTTTCCACTAAAGATGGTGCTCAAATGGACCAACGGGTGTCCCGCTGGGGCCAAACAAGATGAAATACAGCCATGCTACAATGGGGTACACAAATACAAATCCCCAAAGCTGGAGTATCTCTCGCTCCTCTGTTGTATTACCACTCATTACAAATACACTACCTCAGGGCAAAAACTTGCAAATACACATTTTCAACTTTGCCTGTGCCTGTATTCTGTATTATAGCTAACCTTAAGTGTTCCTCTGGTGGCAATAAGTTCATTTATTGTTACGGTTGGGCAAAAGAATACCACAAATAAAGCTTACCGTGTCTAATTTTACTGTCACCCCTAAAAGCCAGATTAGGAGGAAAAAGGGAGGTCATTATTTTGTGTTGGGGAGGGGTTGGTTAATCTGTGAATAATGTTGAGAGTGAGGAGATCTGCAAAGCAGGGATCTTTAGGTGGAGGGGTGCTTAGATTGTGTCGTCTGGCAGCTCATCTATATTTTATGCTGCCACTCACACAAATGAAACAGGAGCCGCCCGGAACAAGGGGGGACCCTCTGACACTTCAAAGCAAAGTCCTATGGGTGGTGTCTTATTGAAGCTAGTCCTATACCAATGCAAACCCACATACATAACCCCCACCAACCCATGCTGGGACGCTGCTGGGGCCTCATTAACCCTTAAACAGACTTATGAGGCATGCAGCGTTCCAGAGACTAATTACTCCACAAACACACTAGGAGAAATGCTCCCAGTTTGACACATAAACCAAACAATACCCATCATATTTGCTGGTCATGTTGAAGGTGGACGCTCCAAAATGCAAGTCTGAAATGAAAACCCCAGCTGATTAGCAGTTGCAGGACCTTACCTCCTCTCCACACTCCCACTTTTCTGTCATACAATAGCAGTATTTCATTATTTGTGAAACCTGACAGTGATAATGAGGAGAAAAGAAAGATGAAAGTGGAGGAAAGTTAAAGGGACAACAGATGAGGGAAAAAGAGGCTGATATCAAAGAGGACTCTAATTGAGGTAATACAGGCAGCCAAATCCACTGCTTCATTTGCATAAAGCAGTGCAGCTTCATTTGGCCATCTCTAACGACTATAATGTCTTAACAAATTAATTTTGATAATTAGGCACGCCCAGTGAAACTCAACAGCAGATTAAGCAGATTAGACAAACAGATGCTTTATTACCCCTGAGTGGCCTGAGAGGTGAATTTCCATGGGTTTGATTGTCACGTTGTGATTTCTGTGTGCCACACATCTTATACTGTGTGGTACCATTTAAGAGTGTCTGCTGGTTTCCTACTGCTGCTGGTTTCCTACTGCAAACATTATACCCTATTAGATAACTAAACAATTTACAAATTAATTTTAAAAAGTTAACTTTTTTTAATCTAAATTGTGATCATATCATTTCTTAAAACTGCTTTAAAAAAGAATTAAAATTCAGTTTAGTCACCTACCTGTTTCAGAATGGTAAGCAAACTAGGATAATAATGCAAGTACGTGCTAAAAACGTTATAGTTAAAAAAGTTTGACTTTAAGCATATCACTTAAAATATCATTGCTTTATGCTTTTGTGACACAATGTAGTTCAAATCCTGTAGTAGTGTAATCCAACCTTTGTTTAATAACTTTACAAATTACAATGGAAAAAAAAACAGATGGGTAACAATCTGTTCAGCGTTTACAAAACTTAGGCTTTGAAAGGTGTTTAATCATCTTTTCTTTAAAAGATCTAAAATGTTATCTAAAAAGCTTTTTTATAAATTGTACATAGTTTATATATATATATCTATATATATATATATATATAGATATATATAGATATATATCTATATATATATATATAGTGGTGCTTGAAGTTTACATACTCTTATATTAAAGACAGCAAGATATCAGCTTCAGGTAAATTAAGTTGAACTTGACAAAGGTAATAACAACTAAAATGATATGCTGTGCAATAAATAATATAAACAACACTTGACATGTATTTACTACGTACTTTCTTACTTTAAAACTGACTTTAGCGTTATGATTATTATTTTTATGTGGTTGATGGTTTTTCTAAATTTTTGGTGATGATTCTCAGATTTTGATCTTTTGCCATGTACTTGATTGATGTTTTAAGGATTCTTATGGTTATATTGCAACTTTGTTGGGATATTTTATGAAGTAAAGCAATTTCAGTTGCCTTTACCCTGAAATGTGTTACACATTACATTCTTACTTATCTGCTTAAAGCAACACTATGTAACTTTTAGTCACCAGGGTCACTTGACCTTTACATTTCAGGCTTGAGGGCCATGAGAGAATTTGATAACACTAGACTAGGTGCATTTCCATTAGCTTTTTCCTATACACGATGAAGTATCACAACAGAAAAGCTTGATGGAAACTACAAAATTACACAAAAATTACCTCAAACTTATGATGTTGGTGTTTTTCTGGTGTTAAGATGGAAATCGTAGTTTTAGACAAAATACAACAACTAACTGTTAATGCAATATTTTCATGTTTTTTGTTTTGATGTTAACAAAAATATAAATATTTGGCTAACTATTTGAATACTGAGTTTAACTTAAGTATAAGGGAAGGGAATTGCTCCAAAAAGAATGTCTTCTGCTTTTGCTTTCTGTCATGAGACAATTTCTTCATTTCGTCTATGATACCAATATTGCAGCTTTGAGTATTGACTTGACTGGTAATGATTTTTGACCCAATATGATGTCAGCACGAATGATGATTTTATTACTCACTTCGTAGGATGGGATGTTACATAAGGCTTAATCAAGTGATATTACTAACACAAAGAAAAATAGTCAACAGCAAAGAGCATAAGAACAACAAACTCATGTATTA
>JAUZNJ010020576.1:0-17170 GCA_034780135.1 Jordanella pulchra | reverse complement strand
AGTCGACATCGACTCGACTATTATCATGATGTAGTCGACCTTAAAAAATATGTAGTCGTTCAACCCCTAATTCACACTGTTGTGGAAAACAAACAATTCATATGAAACAGTTATCAACGTACGTCGTCGTGATGATTTCGTCTCTGGTCCTCCTGATCAGCAGGACTGGTCCCTGATATCTGCAAAAGGTGGCGGAGCTGTTAAGCTGCATGAGCAAAGCGTCTCACTGGTTCACTCTTTAACCTTTCATGATCGTTTGCTCCATAATCAGGCTGTTCAACTCACTTGAGAAGCTGCTCTGCGTTATTGAGGTTCATGTATTGCCTCACTGTGTGTTGCACCAAAGGCCCTGAAGAAACGGAGCAATGTTAATGTTGTAAGAAGTAGTAGATCTATATATTTTACTAAAGGAGTGTGTATTCTTGAAAATGGTGAACTCACTCCAGCTTTCAGGCATCACTTTAAGTGCTAGGGGCAGAAGATCATCAAAAGAGGCGTCCAGCACAACCGACTGGATCTCTGGGTATGACATTACAGCCCAACTAGCTATAGGAAACAAATAAAAAGTAAGTATACCTACATTTCATGCTCAAAGTAAATAGATTATAGATTACAAGTTGTATTTTATGTACCTGTAAATCCTCCTATGGACCAAGCATAAATCACTATATCACTCAGTTGAAAACCAAGCTTATGAACTGCAAACTGTATAACCACATCCATGGCGTTGGCCTCATTCTGGGGAAAAGGGACTCCCTGGGAGGAAGCAAATACCAAGAGGAAATTTCAAAGGATTAATAAAACACTAATCACGCCAACTTTCAGTTCCTACAAAATTGAATCCGCTGAAACAGTCATAACCTCCCAGGTCAGTGGGAAAGTTTGTGCTTTTTGTGCAACTCTGGCAAACCGAAACCGGACTTTCCACATGCCGTTCTTTTCCACTGGGCCGCCTGTTTGGACTGGATGACGTGTGTTGAACACACACCAAGAGGTTGAGTCATCTTTAACAAGAGAGGGCGGAGTGAGCCCGCTTACCGTGCTGCCTCCAAATCCAGGGTGGTTCCATCCCAGAACAGAGTAACCACCTATAGAGATCAACACGGGCGATTGTGCTGTTAATATTGGAGTGAGGATGCCTTGCAAAAGTATTCATGCACCTTGAACTTTTTTACATCGTCACTTTGAACCACCAAACTGAAACGTCTTTTATTTTGATCTGCTGTGGCAGCCGAGGAGTAGAGCACAACTTTAAAGTGGAAGGAAGTCCACTCTGTATATCTGAGGTTGTCCTGCTAGAAAGTAAACCTCTGACCAAGTCTTCTGAAGTCTCAAACTATTTTCTTCTCATTATGGGCCTTTAATCGAATGTCCATCATCTTTGAAAAGTTGACCCATTCCCTACTGAAGACAACCGTCCCCACAGCATGGTTCTGCCATTACCATATTGAATCTTTCCCAGCGTGTTCTCACAGCAAGGATTTCTCTTGATTGTTTTTCTATGAGTGTGCTGATAATCGTCCTGTGGACAGCTTTGGTGCAGCTCCTCCAGAGTTGCTGTTTTTCGCTTCAGTCGGTAGGCCATCTTGATAGTTTTGTTTTTGTAACCAACTGTAAACTCTTTCCCACTGAAATTAGCGGGTTTTTCAAACACAGGTCGACCTGCTAACAATCAGCATCTGGCTTCCCTTCTCATTGTCAAAAAAAGCCGAGTCTGACTCCCTACATGTCCTCTGTGACCCCAAAGCTGCACGTCTGGTGACGCCATCACTCTGGGTTAGCGCTGGTGATATCACCAGTGTGACAGAAGTCAGGAAATTAAACAGTGAAGAGCAGCGTAGACAGGAGTTATAGGGCGTTGTAACTGTGCTTTATTGTTTCTTTTCGTTTGTCTGTGCGAATCTCTCTCACCAGCGCTGCACCATAATGATCCAATGTAAGCAGGGTAAGTACATTTGTTGTGCTAGATGGTACCACGTAAAGAAGCAGGTCGACCGGGGTCTGACGTTCCCACTGTATGCCGATCAGAGCTGAGCTGTTCGAAGGCGATTTAATCCAGGTCGCCTGAGGAGTCATTTGATGCGGATCGAAGCGCTGAGCTCTTCCCACCGCCACTAAACATCCATTGTTCCCAGGTTTAAGGGTTTTTTTTCCCAGTGGGAAAGAGGTATAACTCTAATTTTAGATGATAGATTAAAACATTGCTCGTGAAATATTGATTTCTAGCAAAACCCTGCTTTAACCACCACAACCTTGATCTGCCTGTTTTTTTTCCTACTCTTCATGATGCTGTTTGTTTACTAAAGTTCTCCAACAAACATCTGAGACCTACTGAATAGTGATTACTAGGTTTTATTAAGGGGATTTAAATAAATGGGGAAGAAATGCAACTGAATGCCAATTCTTAGTTCTTTAGTTTGCGAAAAGGTGATCACATTTTTTTTCCCCCACTATTAAGCACAACCAACTGAGCTCCACTGAAGTTTGTGGTTTGAAAGTGACAAAATGTGAAAAATGTTCAATGGGTTTGAATATTTTTCAAGGCTCTGCACTAAAAAACATCTGACCTGCTGTTAAGTAGAACATTTCTCACCCTCCAGAGGTGTGTTCATGCAGCCCACCTCATAAAAGCCGGCATTCCCCTCACAGCAGATGACCTGTGGCACATTTCAGCAGCCATCAGTTATATGAAAGGGATTTTGTTGGACTCAGGACTGAGGCCAGGAGACAAAAACAAATCATTTTCGACATTTACCAGCGTCTGGCCGTTCACGCCACCATCTTTCCTGCGATCCACAAACATGGTGTCAATCTCGTTCCCGTCACAGGCCACCAGCTTGTTCCTTTCACCATCATACTGTTACAGAGAAAACGAGAAAAAAAAGAAGGTGGACAGTGGTAGGTGTTTGATAAATTCACGATCATTGCAAGCTGGGGTTTTTTTCTGCCTTTACCTCCTCTATTAATTTAGCCTGGCCTTGCTGCAACATGGGCCTCATTGCTTTCTGCAGTAAACCCACAGAGCCAGGGTATAACATCCGCCTCCCGAATGTGTGAGCAATGAGAAAACTGCAAAAGAAGAAGAAGAAAGAAAAACAAAGACATCACACTGTGGCAAAACTATGGTTACGAAAAGGTTTTGCACTCATCCAAATGTTAAAATATCCCCCTCCACTCATACATTTATATACATACCCGATGATGTGGCATGGTAAAGTGCGTACAGAGTTGATCAAACTGTCTGCTGTCCCTCTCAGTCTGGGCTCTGGCTTCAGCAGAGAAACACCACCTTTGGATTGTTTCCTTACATGAGAACATTCAGTAAAATACATTTTAAAAAGTGCATCAATGTAGCAAACAGCTAACAAACTCATTCATACACCAACGTATTTTAATGGAAGACACTCTTGCTAATAGCCCTTTCAGCATATTGTCCCACATAAGCAGCAGATCTCACCAGCTCATCCAGAGTAAACTCTTGGATGCTTCTCAGATCCCCCCCCCCATTTTTTCATTGTTTCTATAGTATTATGCGAACCTTTGTGTTGGGATATTAATAATAATAAAAACGTTGACAGTTTTGGAAGTTTTTGTGACAAAATGCAAAAAATAAAGCTAGAAAAATGAACATATTTACTGTAAAAAATATAGTTTGTATTCCTCTACCTCAGCTGGATGCCTGTTAATATTATAAACAGATCCTAATAGAAGTGGAAATGCACTGAATAAGCAGCAGTTTCCAGTAACTTACGGACTGCTGACTTCTGCCCAGCTGAAATCTGAAGGCCAGTGTGAGAAGTCAAAGTCATAACACCTCAGCTTTTTCTAGAAGAAATAATAAAAAGAAAATAAAAAAGAAAGAGTTCTTGAAATGTTTTTAATCATAGCTTCATGTCATAGATAATAATAAAACAAGAATGTAATCAATTCCTGCAATTATAAACATTGTGCCTCAAGTGAGTAAAATCTTACCTTGTTTGCTGGTGTGTGATTCTTCTTGGTTTCCTCCAGAACTGAGATAAACTGAACGTAATCAGAGTTTTTCCATCGGCCCAATCCTTAGGGAAAAGCAAAGGGAACAAAAATAGAGATATATCTATGCTTCTATGAAACAAAAAAAAAACTTCTTGCTGCTAAACCTAAAGGGTCTTTTTTAGAATACATTGTGGGAAGAAAACTTGCTTAATAATCTCAGTGGTAATGAAATCTTATTGGCGAGCAGAATCGCCATCTATATCTAAAGATGAATGGAGCGAATTAGTTATTGCCTTGCAGGAGGTTAAACGAAAAACTCAGTAGTCTCACCCCGAAGACATGCAACTCCTAGAAGACACACGAGCACGGTTCCCACGTACTGACTCACCGGAACCAACTTACTGCTGCAGATGTAGCCTGAAAGACAACAACAGAACAAACAGGGACCAGAGGCAAAACATCAGACACCAATAAAAAGATGAACAATCCGACAACCCGCCTTTAGCCATGTGCATAAATCAATTTCAGAAGCTCAATAGTACATTAAGGAGTGACACACAACCTTGAGTAATTAATTTCTACCGATGCTCAGCCTCGCTGGATGAGTCGGTTGATTATGTTTGTATTAATTCCGCTTGTAGGACATCAGCCACTTACAAGGACACATCAATTAACAGTTTTTTAGAGAATGGTATTCATAAAGAATTTTGATTCAGACAGCTACTAGACTGTCAGGAAATGAAACATTGCCAAAAACTTTCCAGATTTTTATTCTTTTTTTTACTTTGGCAGCCAATAGGAAATTACCTGAAGAGTGGAAGATATAAGCGTTCGCCTTAAGCTCTTAAAGGAGCCGTTACCAAGAGTGAAGAAGCTCAATGTTTAATTATTGATAATGACTAAAATGTTTAGCAGAACATTTTATTTTTTAATATAAAGCAGAAATCCATTTGTGGACTTTCTGGAGAACTTTCTATTAAATCCCACTTCTGTTATCTATCCATCAAGTGTTATTTGTTTCTGTTTATTCCTTGGGTAAAAAAAAACTTTGAATGAATACCAAAAAAAAAAAAAAAAAACAACATCTTTTACTGTTTATAAATTCTAATATGATCCTAAACCAAAAACGCTTAAAAAAAAAAAAAAAAAAAAAAAAAACACTCTTAAGCCTCTAAGCTGAATACCATGAAACTTGCTGAAATACGGAAGGAGAACTTGATTGGAAATCAGGATTTCTTTGGTTCTTCCAGGATAGAAATTGATAGTAATTGTCTCTTTGCTACTCAGCTGAATCAGTACTTTAGTTTTTTTTTTATTGTAGTGATCTAGCATTCAGGCGTGGAGATCTTCTAGGAGAGTAACATACATCAAGTGCAAAGAACTGCTCTGCCAGCTATTTACCAAATATGAGAAACTTCCCTGAAACAAAGGTAATTGTAACCTCTATAGGTAGTTGGAAATCACCGCTCACTCACATAAATATTATCAATTTTGTCAGTGTATTTTGTTTTTTTAGTTTTAGAAACCTTGTTAAAAACTTCAATGGACTTTTTGTTGCAATATTATTAATAACTACTGTACTGTCGTTTTAATACTCCACTAAATATTCGCATTGATTGTTTTTATTATGATTATTGTGTATAATTTCTTTTTAACAAATAGGAATATTTGATCTCATGTTCCTGTACTTGTAAATGTGTTTCTTCTATGATGTTAAAAAGAGAAGATGTTTGTATTCCTGCAAAGGCTTTGATTCCTCTTTAGCATTTCTCTGTTAGCATTTTATTTGAATGAAAAAGAAATATAGAAAAAAAAATGAATTCTGAAAATTCATCCAGTTATTGATCATAATTGTTTGACCAACAGAAGGTTATAGTTCCACATAAGTTTATATTTAGATTTTCTTCACAAAACAATGTGCTTTTTATTCACATAACTTTCGCTCTAGTATATTTATGTTTATGTATTTTCAATCACAGTTCAACTAAACTGGTTTATTGGTTGAAATCTGACCTGATCTCAACCAATGAACTCTTCATATAACAAAGAAGTTTAATAATGTTGGTTAATTATTACTATTAATTATACATTCATTTTATGAAAATTGAATACAGACAGAATTTAAAAAAACTACAGCAGCACAAAAAGCACAAAGGGGTTTATTTTAATGTTTAAGTGGCTAATATTGTCATGACATTATTGTTTAGTAAATAGCCCCAAAATATTTGCAGTTAGCTGTAATTCATCAATCTTACCTTTTTTGTACAGGTAGCAGAGGAGAAGAGGGGAGCTGTAGTAGGACAGGGACCACAGTGCTGAGGCCTGGAGGAAAATCATTTAAAATGTAATCCAAGAGTTTTAGCACTTCACCAAGACGATTAAGAAAATGTTTTACTGACCCAGCCAAGAATACTGTCAGAGTGTTTTTCTAGACCCTTGGGTTGGTAGTTCCAGCCCTGTGAGAAGTAAAAACAGAAGCTAAATAAGCTAGCGTTAGCTTATTTGGTGGAGATTTATCTAAAAGTAAGAGGAAAGGATGAACTTTTAAAAACGTTATTTATCCCTACTAGAGGATTCTAAATTTTAAAATCAAACAAGGATATCCATAATGGTTGTTTTCTCTCTTCGGAATTATTGCAGTTTTTATTTGTACCTTGTTAGCAAGCTACATTAAGCGGAGCTAGGGAAGTAAAAAAAAAACAGTGAATTCAATATTTAGAGCTAGATTATATAATTGAATGATGTTGCAAAGAAAATAAATAAAAACAAGATGAATAATAGCACATCTCCCCCCCGTGTTCGTTCATCCATAGCTGTCATACTAAGCTAAGCAGATCAATGACAGCAATAACAACCAACCACCGTAGCGGTTGAAGAGGAAAACTAATGTGTTCAATTTCAGTAGCTCTTAAACGAGACAAAACTCTTTGACTCCTACCCTTCTGACCAGCCTGCCCTCAGGTCGAGTCACGTCCTGTGACCGGTGAATTCGTTGGAGATGAGGCCCAAAAACACAGCGGTACAACATCCAAGCCGCCATTCTTGCGCCGCTGTGGCTACGGCAGCCTGCACTGACCAAAAATATCAAAAGCGAAATCTAACAAAGTTTTCTAATCACACAAAGGAAAATAAAAGAAGGGAATTATTTTGCATCATAAAATACAATTAGCCTTTCAACGCTCCTTTGAAAATGAAAAAAACAGAAAAGAAAACAGAAAAGACCATATTTTATATTGTTTTGTAATTCAGACCACTTCCGTACATTCACATCTAACATGCATTTACTAATATTTAAGATATGTAGCGTAAACCTTTTTCATAGTTTGATACCCTCTACAAACCATTTTCCACTAGTAAAGTGTTAGATTCTCATCCAAAGTATAATATAATATAATATTTGGCAGATTTTTTAGTTTTGTATTTTTAGTGGCCTACTCACAATATGTTTATTTTCATTGTTGTTCACGCAACAAATGGCACAAACTTTTTATCTTTTTCTGATTAGGTTTTAGTATAACCAAAATAACGTTTCCGCATGTGTATTACAGATGTGTTTCTCAGTACCTATTGGACCCTCTCCCCTTTAAATTACATCCAGGGGCCCCAGGGCCTGCCTAGTCTCCAGTCTTTTCACCAATTTTTATTGACAGAACATTACAACATTTGGTTCTTATGGAATAATGTCCTTATTTTGGACTATATTGTGAGGTTCTGTCTAAACTTTGTGACTCATAATCAAAACGACTCCCAGTCAAAATGGAATGATTTATTCAAAAGATGTTGTCAACCACAGCCACGCTGTACAGAGCCAGCTTGAGAGAGAGAACCCCCTTCATTTTTTCTCCCTTACGATATCCGCTGTTGTAAACTATGAGGACGGTCAAAACTACAGAGCTGCTGCAGGAATATATTAAAAAAGTCTAACTACAGAACATTCTGGAATATTTTGACCCCAGGTGAAACAAAATATTACTTGCTCACCAAGCACATCTTGCATAAAAATATTTTGATTTTGAGCTTCAGGTCGGGACTACAGTGCACTATTCACAAAGCTGGCACACAGTGGTTTTTGTTTTTTTTATCAGGCTATGAATCTAATGGATACAGTTAGAGAATCCATTTGCATAAATATTACTGATTTGAAAAGTGAAACCAATGTCAAATTTCACATATGACCCAACTTGACAAGAATAAATTATTTGATTATGATAAAATGGAAATTTAAACTAAAACAGTTACAGCTCAGATCCATGGATAAACATTGCTTTGAAATTTAAGACATGTGGTGGTTTTATAATATAAAATATTCTGTTTTAAATCATTATTATTAAATCATTAATAAAAGTCTCACATGTTTAATCTGCAAAAGAAGATTTTTGAAAAATTGTTGGAGAATTTTTTGCTTAAATATCATTGAATACTCTTAGGAAAGTTTGCAATTTTGCAAAATATAAATTTTCTTTTAATAAACATTAGTGTGACTCTTCAAATGGCCAAGGACAAATAGAATGTGATTCAAGGACAAAGTCTGTGAAATAAATAAAGTTTTTTTAAGCCTTGCAAATGAAACAAGAGTCTGTTTTGTATTTCATTTTTATTATTACAGCCTTTATGGTTCTTTAGTCTGGCTCCTTGGCCTAGCTGTGCAGGTAGAAAACACTTTCTGCAGGCCATAAAACTAGCCTGTCTTGGTAGAACCTCACAGTAAAATTAGAAAATTCTCAGCGCCTATTAAGTAAACAATCTTATTATCTGTATTTAATGGGTCTCTGCAGGGTTACATCACTTTATATTTGAGGGATACTAATACTTCTACCTTAAACAGTACATATTCTAAATGTGTTCATTTATTCAATATAAACGTTTGTCAGAAATTGGCCTTAAAACTTTACCAGCTTTGATGGCCTATGCATATCACAAGTGCTTGATTATGATGCATTTTATTTTTTTAAACAAATACCAACAATAATTTTCAAAGAACATCTATCTAATTTTTTTGTTAAGCCTAGTTATAACTACTTTGCCTAATCCATATAAGACTTTTAGAGATAAGAAAATCTGCTGAATGTGCCGTATTCAAATTAGCAATCGAGTTAGTTATTTTGTAAATGCATATATCTACATACATGTGAACTTAACAAATAGATCAATGAAAAAATTTTAAAATCTCTTCAAAAATTCTAGCCGGAACCTGTAATAATTATCACTTTTATGCCATTCAAATAAAAAAAATCAACAACAGTGTTTTACTATTCAAGCACAGTAAAGTAGAAATGCAATAAATCTAAGGACGCTTTGCTTCATTCAGTAAGAGGGACACATAGATTCATTTTATATTCAGAGATGCACATTAGACATAGCAATTCTCTATTTTTATTGGTAGCCTTTTTAATAGATTTTTCTTAAGTGGAAATAATATCTTAGATTTGACTGTGTAAGATTAACAGCCACCCATTCTAGAAAAGTCTGTGGGCTTCCATAATGTCTAAAGAGCGACAGCTTGCAAGGAAAAACCCAAATAGCATTTCTATAAAGCTCAAAAGTTTTCTTTAAGTCCCCAACTCTGACGTTGAGTAGTTCCTCCTGTTTATAAAAGGCCTTTTGCGGCAGCTGTGAAGAGAGAGGATGTGACAGCTGGATGGGGATGAGATGTGGGTAGGTGATCAGCCCTGACACTGCTCGTATCTGAAAACAGAGAACAAAGACAAACTCACTCAAAAAAAAAGAGAATAGAAAAAAAACCTCCAGTCCTCCAAACTCTTTCATTTCCCCCCCTTTTTAACACAAACACAAGCAGCCCACGCAACAACAACACAGAGGCAAAGGAGCGCCGCCTGTCATCGCATGGCGTGATATTATGCCACAGTGTCAGAGTGATGTTCAGGCCAGTGTGATTGGTGAGTGTGAGACGGGTGTGACGAGTGGCACATAAACAGCTCCACACACAGGTGATGCAAGACATCTTTCCCTTACCGCTCCAGTTCCTTATAGATGTCATTGTCTCCTCTTGGCTTCAAATCCTGGAACGGAATAAAAGAAAGAGGAGAGCAATGAGGACAAATACACATTTTGAGGCCAAATTCATGTCCCTCCAGTGTGTAATGAGATTGATTTCTTAGAGCTACTAATGTAAGGGGGCTTCTGAAAGGTGACGGGTTTATATGAAAAAGGCCCGGCAGATTGGAGGACTCCAAGTGTGAAGGAAGACATATCTGCCGACAGCTTAGGGAGGGAGAGTCAGGGACTTTGAATGTTATACTTCTCACACTCTCAGTTACATCTCTGTAAATTAAAATATCACCAATAGGTCAGTTTTTTTACGCAGATTCAATAACATTATAACTTATAATATCAGAATGAGTTTAACAAGATTAAAAGTCCAAGTAGTTTAAGACCAAATAACAGCAGGTAGATTGTGCACTTAACATATAGTTTACAAATAAAATGGTTTATTTATGAACATGTTTTTTTATTTGTAAAAAGTCATCATTTTGTTGTTAAAAATGATATGAAAACATCATTTTTGTTACAATCACATTCATAAGAGTGTAAAATTTGTAATCGTTTCTGAATTGAATTTCAAAAATAAATTCACTTTTCAATGATATTTTAATTATTTGAGATGTCTTTAATGAGCCTTTTTTTTTTCTTTGCTGGAGACGACTAAATAACTTACCATGTAGACTGAACCCTGAGGAGGAGCCTGTTTGGGAGGATAAGAGAGCAAAAATAGGTTTAATGATCAGCAAGTGAAGAGAAAGGAGGAACATGGAAAGAGAGGATGAAAGCGAAGCATAAGAAGTACACTTCAGAGAGAAGACAGTGAAAAGAAAGCGAGCACGAGAGACAAAAGGGAGAGATTGTGGTAAACACCAGTGGGAGAAGAATAGAAGAAAGGATATAAGGAGTGAAATTCATCAGAGGGGGTTTTGCTCTTGAAAATGCCTGAATTCATCACCTGTCTTATATCCTCTGGATTCTCATAGACGTTCTCCGCTTCGCCAGACTGGACAGACAGTGACTGCTCAATACCTGAGTGCAGAGAGAAGCGACAGAACGAGCTCTCATCAAGTGGGGGCACATTCATTACAACGAGCCCAGAGGATGTCACGGCCCACATCACTCAGACGTGGGGCCGACAGGGGGCCTGGAGATGGACGGAACAACGGAGAAGCTGTCAAGAAATAAATCGCCGGAAGACTCACCGCGATCAGAAATGTGTCTCTGTCTCCATAGCAACACGCCAACAGCTGCTGCAACCAGGGGGACCAGGAGTAATAAAGCAGAGAGAGAAGGGTGCAGGGAGGAGGTGGTGATGGTGACACTCTCTGCAACGGGGGTGGGGTGTGGGGTGTAAAGAAAAAAAAAAAAGTAAAAGGACAAAAACATGAATGTCTCAGAGCGATGCTAATGTTAAACACAGAAGGGTGAGAGTGGATGGCCCCAGAACTTATCTGTGTTTTGCTGTTTGGGTCAAGAGGGAGCAACCTTTTATTTATTATTTTTATTTTGTTATGAGAATACTTTGCAGTTGCCGTTTCCCCACGAACATGTTTCATGCATTTGCATCATGCTGCTGTCAGTCACAGGCACTGATTTTTGTGGAAGATGATGAGAAAATCTGAGGCGTTCTTAGGCAGAGAGAGTAGCCTGTGGAAATCCTTTGCAGATATCGATCAGACATTCCTCCAGTTTGGACCACAAAATCCTGACAATTTGAAATTCACATGAAAGGAAGGATTGCCGAGGTGTCTTGGGGACCAGGTGTTAACTTATAGCTACTTCTGTACAGAGCGGAGCTTACAACTGCATAATTATTCCATATCCTATTCCCAAAACAAACAGGATAACATCAAGATATTCTCTCATTTTTTTCATTTCCTCCCCTCTGATTTCTGCAAAGAGCTACTGCCTCCGGGCAAACATACCAACAAAACAAACAGCCAGGCACATCAATACAGCTTTAAAAACAGATGAGCTAAAAAGTGATCACCACATACATTACATAAGCACACTATTATCTTACTGCTGTACTATTCAAATTTCATGGGAAGACTGCAGGTTTGTGAAGATACTCGTTTGCATACTGAGGATTACATCAGTGTTACCAAACAGAGCTACAGGGAAGCTGGGTTATTCCTCAGCTGTCTGCTCTGCGTTCATGAGTACAAACCAATTAGATATCTGCCAGGCGTCCTGAAAAGACTCATAATAAATTGCAAATTGCTTTTGAGTAAGTCGCTTTCTTAATACACCGATTACAATGGCTTAAAAAGTTTCCACATGCCTTGAACTTTAATTTTTTTTTTTTAACATCGCAATGACTGAATTGAATGTTCTTTTGGGAGATTGATGATGGAACAAAAACTAGACAGTAATTGTGAAGAGGAAACAAAAGTATTTATTCTTTAGCTAGAGCTGCAGGGCTTTTTTTAAGTGGAGATGGAGGTGGTGGTGTGGGTCGTGGTGGTCTGTTTCTCATCTTTGCAGCTCTAAAAACTGGAATTCTTATTTGGAAAATATGTGAAGTTCAGTTAGATTAAATGGATAAACTCACCAGTTTAAAGCATGAAACTGATGACTTTATCCATTTCAGTTACATGTCTTGTTGTACGTTTTTGTCAAATTTAAATCTAGTTTTTAACTAGGCCCTTTAAGCAAACCTACATTTGCCTTGATCTAAACCAACACTTTGTAGCCCTTGCCATATAGTTCTGCCATAATCCTTGTAAAAGAGGGACCTCCGTAAATAAATCCATACCCTCTTTATATTTAGTGGTTCATCAGCTTTTGACATAAACCAGAAAGGCCCTCGGATCTTTTTATACAGTTGTAGTGTGCTGCACCTTTCAGAGAAAGCAACATCCTCTGAAGTTTTTGACGAAGAAAACATGTCTATCATAGTGAGAGATGTAGAAGGATTGTTGTTTTTCTGTTCTATGAGGATAAGTTGACTTGCAAGGAACATATTAGCTTTTGACTCTGTCCTAGATTGACTCAAGTGGCTAAGCGTAACCCACAACAGTTCCACTAACTGAAAAGCAGATATGGACGGACCCAGAAAGCCTGACGTTTCAGAAATCCTCACATTTCATTTTGCATGTTGGCTAAAAAGTTCACTTTTGCATTAATGCGATCAAAGACCTGTTTGTTTTGGTCCATCTTCCAAGAAATATGCATTTTGATCATTAGCTGTTCTGTCAACAGATTTGTACACCCGAGCTATGGATCTCAGCAGCTCCTCCAGAGTAATACCAAACCTCTTGGATGCTTCTTTAATTTTTTTGCTTTCTTTGCCCTGGCTGTCGGGTCAGATATTTTAGAGTGGGACCTTACTCGCTCTGTTTTCAGATGTTGGAGTGTCTGCTGTGTTCTGTGAGCCATGCTTAAATTTTCTGACCTTATATAAGTTTAAACATCTCTACTACTTTTTCCCAGAGCTGTGAGTTCACAGCTTTATTCCTGTTCCTTAATCATCTCTAAAATCATCTCTAAAACAAAACTTTGTGTACAAGTCAGAGTTTAACTTTTAAAATGAAATTAATTTATTGGTATGGGAGTAAATGGGGCTGTACACACACTGAGACCACATTTGGGATTTTTACTTGTATTAAAATGTTGAAAAACATTTATTGTTTTTATGTTAAATGAAAACAAAGAGGGACAGTCACATGGTCTCACATTTTCTTGAACTTCCTTAAGCTTTGACTAAGGCCCTCATTCTAAACCTCTTAAAATCTGAATTACCTTTTGCAACGTTAAAATGTTCACTTCCATCTAGAGCTGCATTTATTTCCCAAGATCAGATGTGGAAATTGTTCTCAACCACATCCCAACTATTTTCAGTGAGGTGAAGGTCTGAATAATCCATGTGTGAAAAATACGACTCATGCTCTTTGAAACACTTTTGCACAACTTGACCCCGATGAACCCTGGCGCTGTCAACTCGAAGCATACCCATGCCATCAAGGAAGAAGAAATTCCTGGTCCTTTAGTCCAGTCAGGTAAACAGCTGAACTCATTCTGTGGGGATATGACCTTAAAGGACCTAGACTTGACCAGCTGTATGAACCCAGATCATAGCTCTGCCCCTACAGGCCTGCACTGCAGGACTTGGCAATGACGTCTGTAAGGACTTGTCGTCTTACTCTGATGCACCTCTCACTCTGGAACAGGATAAATCTAGATCATATGACCTTTTCCAATTGTTCCAGAGTCAAGTCTTTATGCTCTGTAGCAAACTGAAACCTTTTCGTCTGATAAGCCTCACTGATCAGGGGTTTTCTTAAGGCCACACAGCTATTTAGTCCCAATCCATTGAATTTCTGTCTAGTTGTGTAGATGAAAATCCTTTCCTTTTTTGTTGAGGATTATAAAAGTTTAACTGATCATCCATCGGACAGTTGTTCTTTTTTTTTTTTTTACAATTTGAACTTTTTGAACCCATTTTTAAAAAGGTTAAGGGATATGTGATAATATTTTTTCTGACAGATATTTTCCATAACCCCAGGGCGTGTCTTCCAACATGTTTATTTAAGAAATTCAAAGCTAGTGACTGCTTCAGTGAAGAATAAATAATACATTTATAATGAAAGGGAATCCTGCCTCTAGTAGTCATCTAATATAAAGCTCTTCCTAGATAGCTTTGAGTAATTTTTGTGTATAACAGAAAAAAAAATCATAAAAGATTTCAGGGGTTTGATTATTTTTCTCCTACCTTAACTTTAGTTATTTTTATTTGAAAAAAAACCCCCTGACCCCTGAGTCTCACCTTGACCTCTGTGTCACAGTTTTTAAGTGGTTTCAGAGTGATCCATCAGTTAGGTGCTGTGTGAGGTGTAATTGATTAGAGGATAAATGCAGAGGATGCTAATGGAATACTGTAGTGTTAGCTGACCCCAGGACTGCCGTGCAGAGCTTCCCAGGCCAGCCTTAATGCATGCATTATGTTAATGGGGTGCAGTGAAGTGAGGCCTATATCGCTAAATTTCCCAAGTCTCCTCCACGGCTCCTCTTTCTATCCTTCTGTCTCCGCAATTGGCACTTTCTCCCATTCTCCGCTGTTTCATCTCAAATGAGTTGGTGGTGGTGGTGGTGGTGGGAGGATGGTGGTGATTTATATCACTGTAATTGCAGAGTGGAGTGGCGCAAAGGATGCAGACCAAAGTACTGCTTGAATGCTTCGCAAAGGATGAGTAAATTGAAGATATGGAAGAAAATCCCTCACACTGAAAGTATTTTGTGTGCCGCTGAGCACTTTGATTGCTTCAATTTTGTTTTTATTGTACTATGGCATCTGTAAAAGAAATTCTTTATTATCTTGTGTTGTTTTCTCTTTCTTTTTACATTTTAAATAGACACTTTGTTTGATGTTTGGGCTTATTGTGCTTTAGATATCCTGGAGCAAATAAATACATGCTACAACACCATGCTGAGTTATTTCTACCCCTTTGAGCTTTTCCACTTTTCTTATTCATTGTATTTTTAGAAGTTTATGACCAACAATTTTTATGTAAACCAATGCGCTGAAGTGGAAAAGAAATTGTTATTTTTATTTCCACAATGACTATTTTATGTCCCCCTTGTTACGATACCTCTAAATAAAATCTGGGGCTAACAATTGCCTTCAGAAGTCACCAAAAGAACCACAATGACGTCATGCAACTTAAGGACAGTACAAATACAGCTCTTCTGTGAAGGCCTGAGAGGTTTGTTAGAAAATATCAGAGAGTAAACAGCCTCATTTAGACACAGAACCACAGTAGGCAGGTGAAAGATATGGTTGTGTTGAAGCAAAGAAGCAGCTTTGGATGGAGAATCTGTCTGTAGGACAATGAATGATACATTTGTATTCTGCAAACCGAGTCTCTGGGAGAGTGGAAAGAAATAAAAACATTGATGAAAGAAACCTACAACAAGTCTTGTTTGCAGTTTGAATTAGGCTCTAAATAGGAGAAAGTGAACAGGTAGAGGAAGTTTATATTGCCAGATGAGACCAAAATAATCCACTTTTAGTTAAATGGACATCAGAAAACAATCACTAAAATTTATTCTATGAAAAAGTAGCTGGTAGCAGAATCATTCTGTGGAAATGCTTTTCTTTAACAGATAAAAGAGAGCTAGTCAAAGTTTATGGGGAATTTTTTTGGAGTTAAAGACAAAGGAACACTAGATAAGAACCTTCTAGAGCCTTGAAAGACTTGAGACCTATATGGAAGTTCACCTTCTTACAGAACAACAAGCTAAACATACAACCAGATTACAATGGACTCTAATGGGTTAAGAATAGTCTAGTCAAAGTCCAGAGTGACTCAAACAATTCTTCCACCTAACAATCATGCCCTTCCTGTCATAATGTGTGGTTAAAAAAGAGGAACCAAAGGCAGAAACAGATGGCAGAGGAGATGATCTGGTTTTTGATAACAATAAACGAGAATGTATTAGAACCAACAGGAGTGAAATGGAAGAATCAAACAAGGAGAAATGAAAAACAAGAAGCTTAGACAGTAAAGGAAGGGTGGAAAACAACATGATACCAGCTGAATACAAACAGCTTTGGGAGCGTATGGAACTGAGGGGTGTGGATTAATGAACACAGACAACATGGGACACAAGGATATAAAAATCTGAAAAGGACAAAAATCTAATATGAAAGAATAAACCAAAGGGAAAATTAAAGAAATTAAAAACAAACCAAAGAGTGAAAAACAATCTAAAAACAAAATGAAAACAAATAAAATAATACAAATAATATCTGTCAGTACTGTGCTGAGATAATCTATGACAACATCAAATTCCAAAACACAACCGTTTGGGGTAGTAATGGTGAAAAAATGTGAAAAACTGTTGAACAGGGTATGAACTTTTTGTAAAACACCCTAGAATATATTTTATCTTCAATTTTCTTCTGGGCAAAAAAAAGAAATATGATAAAATATGTATTTTTCCCTCCTAAATGTGCTATTTATATACTGGTAAATGTCACCACTTATTGTCACATTATTTATTATTACCCATTTATTTTTTTGTTACCTTGCACATTCGCAGTATTTGTGCAACCTAACACTTTAAACAGTGTTATGTAGGTCAAGCAGCACTCAGCTTGTTGGAACCTACTTTACTGCTCAGTCAAAAGTTCCACGAACACAACTCTAAACTGCAGCCTTTCAGAATTATTGCACATTTAGGACATTTT
>JAUZNJ010020565.1:0-17172 GCA_034780135.1 Jordanella pulchra | reverse complement strand
CACAAGAGCAACAGAAGTCACAGGGAAACAGAGACCCAGCTCGCATGAGCTGGCAGGCAGATAACAGATCCCAACAATTTGATTAGGTGGCAGTGAGAATTTGCATTGGCATCTTTTATCTGTACCGTACATCACTACTTAACCTCTAAGAAATTATTGTGAATCACAAATGATAATCATGAAATAAATTTTAAATAGTAAACATATAATATAATTGGTATGGTTTAATTAATCGAAAATGCAAGAATACATTGAACCTACAAAAGTTGCACTTAGTAACTTTGTACATATTTAGCATCAAATTTAAGGTGTAACAAGTATAATTTCAAAGTTATAAAGCTATTACTATCTCAAACTTGTCTTACTTTAGTAAGTTGTACTGGGATCAAACACTACATGATAGCATGTTTTCAGCTATGAGTAGGTGGTTCATTGTGCTACGATTGTGTCAAAGCTCTACCCGAGGAGTCTCATGTTGTGTTGTATCAAATTATGAATAGGGATCTGTTTTCTATTACTTACAAAAAGCTCAAGTCCCCTTGTAACTGTAATATCCTTTATTAGCCAATAAGGTTACAGTTTTCATCGTGCTGCTTACACATGGTTGTTTCTTTCCTATAATTAGCTAGTCCTTTGTTCCTTGGCTAGAGTCTTGCTATTTCACATCCATTAACCAATTCTTTTGTTTATGTTTTGTCAAAAATTCAAGAAAGGATGTTACTTTTTAAACTGCTTTTCTCATACTCATGCATAAAGATCATTATGTTTTCCTGAACCAAGTCGGGCAAATAATCTCAGCAGGTGCAAAGTCTGTCCCAGAGAGTGATGAAATCTCTATTAAGCTTTAATGGGTGTGGCCTTGTTCTTTGTCTAGATTAAAGCACAATGTCTAGAGACATTATGAAATGAAAAACGTTATTTGTGTTATGAAAAGGTTTATTAGATTTTTTGCAAACTCTGTATGGTTAGATTACTTTAAAAAACTGTTTAATCATGCAAAGCATGGTAAATAAAAAGAATTACTCATTTTGCTTAATGTTCAAGTTTTAGCTTCTGTGTTATTGTTTTACGTTTCTTACTGTCTCAAAACTAAGCCCATGAAAGATTTGGTTGATCAGTCTTTAAACATATTTGCCTTCATCTGTCGTTATTCCATCCATCCATTATCTCCAGCTTGGTCCGTCAGGGTTGCGGTTGGGCCGGTGCCTATCTCCGGCAGACTGTGGGCATAAGGCGGGGTACACCCAGGACAGGACGCAAGTCTGTCGCAGGGCAACACATAGACAACCATGCACGCACACACTCACACCTAGGGACAATTGAGAGATGCCAATTAACCTAACAGTCATGTTTTTGGAAAGTGGGAGGAAGCCGGAGTACCCAGAGAGAACCCATGCATGCACAGTGAGAACATGTAAACATGTAAAAGGCCCCAGGCCAGGACTGAACCTAGAACCTTCTTACTGCAAGGCAACAGCGCTAACCACTGCTCCACCATACAGCCCTCTGTTGTTATTTATCTTAATTATCACTTATTGTTATTTCTATTTTTAAGCAACTATCAAAGAGAATTATATGCAATGAGACACGCGGTCAAATAGAAAATCCAAATGCAGATGGTTCAAATGGAAACAATGACCACCCCTTATTGCGGTCCATCTTTGCCAATCAGAAGTTTCCTTATAGGTTGCCTTTACGTACCTATTTTCTTCCAACATTAGGCCATTTTGACATTTCTTTGCACCATATTCATGGCAACCACAAGGTCTTAATCATGAATAATTAGGACTTTTTAATCTCAGATCAGATTTTTTTACTGACTAGATGTAGAGAGGTTCTGACTACGCAGGGTGAGCAGATCCCAGTCTGTGCAGCCTTTTTTTTCACTTCTGTCTCAGTGCACCACAAATTGAAACTACTTCCCACATTTGACTAGAAACTATTATAAAAAGTTATTTAAAAAAACAATTGGCGCGGCTATAAAGCAAAGCCCTACTTCATGACCAGACTTTTGTGCAACATCTCAAACCATACCAGAAAGAGGATTTTAATAGGTTAATATTAATATGTGTACTGGATAAGACGGTGAGAAGGGATTCAGAGAGCTTTTTGTGAAGTTCGCTGAAGTTTATTTTTCTTTTCTTCTTAAGATAATCAGTATTTTACTTTACCTGTTTTCTGTTCTTTTAAACTCCTCTAATGGGTTAAGTATCTTTTTTGCACCAGTGTGCCCCACCTGCTATCTACATACTGTGCGACTTCAAACCTGAATGTTAAGAAAAAAGTATAAAAAATAAATGAACGTGTTGTGCAAAATTAGCATATGATGTCCCACCTCAGAAGGGGTAAATGCTTTATTTAATCAGATAACAGACCGCCACATATTGCCCTACTGGCTGTGTGTTAGAATAGAGATGAAAGTATGACGTTCTAATGCCCCCATACCCCCACCCTCACCCCAACCGAAGGAGAGAATGGTAGCTGAAAAAAAAAGAAAAAAAAAACAGACAAAAACATATATCATAAGATATCATTCTGTATATCATATCATATAGAACTTTAAATGGTCTAGTGTTGTTATTTTTAAAAACAGAACTCTTTATGTTGACTATATTTTGAATCTCTTTCCTTTGATCTTATTGCTGATCAGTTATATCTGCATTATTCTTATTTGATTAGACTGTCTGGTTAAACTGATATTATAAAGATGTCCAATAAATGTCTACTTTAGAGAGTAGCATATTTTCTTGTAGCTATTTATTCAGTTTTAAACGGCAACATCTTTTGGCTTATTTGGAAGATTTGTTTCTATTTTTGTCCATTTTGTTTTATTTTCATGTGTCCTGTTTTCAGAAGAGTTTTACTGATAAAATATTCCTTGACATTGTGACCAACACAAAATATAAATAATATACGTATTATAATAAAAAAATCAAGAATAGGCAATTTAGAAGATTTCACAAGGGTTGATATTTATTGTTGAATCATTTTGTGATTGAAGAAATCTAATATTAATATGAGACTTAAAAGATAAACCCGTTTTTTACAGCACTAGTGGCTCGTTTTTGGGGTTTTTTCAGATAGTAGGCTGACAGAAAAGGGGGTATGAGAGAGAGGGAGAGACATGTGGGAAAGGACCGCAGGCCAGATTTGAACCTAGGTTGCCCGGTACTAAAAATTACAAATTCATTTATTAAGGGCTTTTAAAACATCTTGACAGGGGTCTCAAAAATGATGTTGTAAATGTATAAGAACGACTGAGAATGACTTTCTTTTTTGTAAATCTGATGTCTTTTTCAAAAATGTTGAATTAAATATTGGGGTCCTAAGTGTACAACAGAAATAATACCATCTGTCATTTTGTTTAGATGGAGGATGTATAATGTAAAATGACAAAAAAGGTTAAATGCTTGTGGCATGTGATTTGTAAATATGTGAAAGCAGTAACAGCATTTTATTTTTAATTAGTAGAGTTGGTTTGGTTGGAGAGACTAAAAAGTTTTGAACTTTGAATCAGTCATACCTTATATGGAATGAGTAAACAACAGGACATGTTAAGTTTATATCAGCTTGCGAAAGTTATACCTATATTGTTTCTATTGCAGTTTTACTTACAGAAGCTTGTTTTGTGTGTGCCTGTGCAGATAAGCACAGAGGTGTGACAAATAGAGTGATGAGGCTGTCATTTCAGATTAGTTAGGGTGTCAAGGTTCAGTAATTCATTTTACAGAAGATTCAATTTGATCAAAACCCCCACAAATGTAATATCTCTGCTTTCTAAAACATACAAATAAACCCAAATTATGTGGTCATGCAAGCAATTTTCAAAACCGATTAGTAATTAATTTCCCTTCACTCTAAATCTTGTTAAACAATTGTTTAAAGCAGTGGGTGGTTTCCATTAGCCAAGAGCAAAAAGCTATGCAGTTAAGGCGTTGTAATCTGGTTCACAGTGATGTATAACATTTTGACAGAATATGTTACATATGGGTCAGTACTTTTCATGTATAAATGTCACAAACTAAAATCTTATATTCCCAGAAATCAGATTTTAGGCTTTAAAAGGTACATCAGAGAGAGTAAAGCAGGCCTTTGCCTCAGACTACATAAAATTAAAGGCAAGTCTATTCGAATTGAGAAAATCTTATGAAGAGATCCAACAAACAAGAGCAGCCTGAATTGGCAGTGGGATGTGGGATAAACAGTATCTTTTTTAAAGGTATAAGCTAGATATATAGTTTGTAGTTGTAACATTGTTTCCCTGAGTGTGATACAAGCCACTCATAGAGAGGTACATGCAAATAGGAAACATCTGTTGTTATAAGAGTCTTTGTGACAAATGCATATGCCCAATCCCAAACTGGCCCCTAAATAGAATAGAATAGAATAGAATAGAATAGAATAGAATAGAATAGAATAGAATAGAATAGAAGTACTTTATTCATCCCAGCAGGGAAATTACTTCGCAGTCGTAGGATAGAGACAAGACACAGTAATAAACAAGACACAGTAATAACTACCACTAAGTAGTAGTTGTAGATAGAATAAATTAAAATATGAAATGCTATAGATTGTAAAATTTAAATGCAGATATGTATATGTAAGTATATGTACTGCAAATGTGCCACAGTGCAGTTGTGCAAGATTGTGCTGAATAGTGCAGAACCATGTTCTAAAGACTACAGCTATACACTAACACTATGTTTACATGTTCCCATTGAGGGTCCGCCACATTAAGGGCCATCCCAAACCACTGAGGTTGGGCACACACTATACGATATGAAACCACAGGGTTTAAAAGTTCACAGCTCACCATATATATTCTTACACTGTATGACCCAATGCTCTGATGTGATCTACCTGTTTACAATGTATGTCCAAAAACCACACCTTGGACTCAAAACAACGGGATGGTGCTGGTAGGACTTGTCAATCTTGTCAATCCTATGTTTTTATAAGAGAAGAGGGATTTCCCTTGTTTGCACATGCACAGTGCTCAAGGGTTGGGAAAATCGGATTGTAGACGCTCAGAGCTCTGGCTTTTAATAATGTCATGTCCTTTGGCAAGACACCTATCCACGTTGCCTTCTGATGGTGGTCAGAGGTCCTGGTAGCGCCTGTGTATGGCAGCCTTGGTTCTGTCAGTAAGCCCCAGGACAGCTGTGGCTACAAAGGAGCTTGCCACCATCACTGTATTAGTGTGCCCGTGAATAGTCATGATGTATGTATGAATGTAGTGAAAAGGGCTTTTGTCAAGTCTACTGACTTGAAAAGCACTATACAGTTGTAGTGGTTTAAAAGTTCCCTTGTTTCCTTAATGCGTCCTTGACTGGTCCCTCACTGGTAACCAACAGGTCCGTGGGGCTAATGTAATTCCCTGCGATGACGTTGTCATTGACCCCAAAACCCTAGGCTGCCAGTTTGAGTTTAAACAACACTACAGCTACAATACCTAGTGGTGAAGTTACACCAAACATTAACACTTCCAGCAGAAAGAGGCGGGCCATTACAGTGGCTGGAATTTGGAGAGAATTTGGCTGGATCTTGCTGTATAAGTAGAGGCCATTTAACTTTTCTGTTTCAAGATAACGTGTCACATGGACAAGCAACCTAACAGCTATACTACAATAAACATTTGTAATTAGTGCACAGTGTGGTAGTGGGACAAAAGTATTTTATTTATTTATTTATTTTATGAAAAGTAATTATTCTTATTGCCACTACTTATTGCCAGACAGGACACTGTTAAAAAAAAAAGAAAAAAAAAAGAAAATAAGGTGTCGTGGATGCAGAGCAGGAAGGAGAAGAGAGAGAAGAGATAGGGGAAAAAAATTAAACCACCTCTGCCATCCATCATCATGGGCAATGTGAGGTCTTTAGGAAACAAACTGGAAGTACTTCAAGACCTATCAAGGACCAAGCCAGAATATCAGCAGTGCAGCATTGTGTGTTTTACTGTAGTTTGGCTGCAGGATCACATCTCAGACCCCTGCATCTCTCTGGCAGGTCCAACTCATTGTTAACGAACAGGAGCACCAAGATCTCTACTAATATTTTCTGTATGCAGTTCTCTGTGTTTAGCTATTTTTGTCTTTGAGGATATTGTCTCAGATTTTGAAATGTCATTTACTGAGGGAGTATATAGTTCATGGATTTTAATGTGCTGCTTGACAATATAAACATAAATACATTTAAAAAGAGAATGTTTTATGATTTAATATTACATTCAAGTTAAATGTAACCAGACTGATGAGGGTACTAAAGAAAAGTGTTGGGTAAAATAAGACAAAGCAGAAGTCAAGAGAACATAATGATTTTAGTTTGGCAGATTGTTACAGTAAATGCTAATTGTCTCTGGAGTGCATTGCTTTTACTCACCCAGTAAAGTAATTAAATTGTACTTGGTAAAGACACAGGGCTAATGACAAACCATTATCCATTAGCAGTCTGTGTCTGGCTGAAGTCCAGAGTCATTTGTCCACTTTTGTTCTCTGTCAGCAATAATCTTAGAGTAGATCATCTTCTTATTTATTGTTCCATCTTTTTTTACAGCATATTATACGTTTAGCTCCACATTTCCCTCAGAGAAATCGTAGGGTGCATTTACACCAACAATGTTTAGTCTTAAATTTCAGCCTGCTTGGGGAAGTTTGAATGTCCAACAGAACTCTGATTCAGACCAAAAACCAAACTAAGATCCTCCTCAAAACCTAGGTCTCAGCTTGGTTGAAGTGAACTCTGGAGCAGCATATGTGACTTCCAAGCAAAGCAAAGCACGACGGAGAAAGCTTTATAAAATAACATCTTTGAGTATTGTGATGTGTTGTGTTTTATAGTCCTATATGCTTTATTGTTTGATACTGAGTTACTGATTTTAACACACAACAGTGAAGCTGAAGGGTGAGATTAGTGCAATGAAGTTTTACACTTCTTGCAAGTTGCAAGTCTCATATGGAGCCATCTTACTCTTGTTATGTAAAATATATCATTCTGCATGGTACTCTGGCTTGCCTTCTGCTCATGTGGAGCCCTCTATTGATATGTGCTTGTCTGGTACATTTGCCAATAACAGCATAGCAAAAACATTGCTAAAATATGTTCCATTCCATTTTTTTACATTTCATTGAAAAAAAAGACATGCTGTTGTGTCCAAACTCTTAAGTGGTGTACAAATATAAGATATTTCAGTAAGAATGTTAAAATAATTTAGTACATAGCCCAAAATTACCTGAACAAAAAGTTGGCATACATCTTAAATCTGTCTTAAACAGATTGTTAATCTAATATAGGACCTATGCAAAGAAAATGACCATTAGACCTGAGAACAAAGTCCCCAGCAAAGTTGGTGATCATTCAAACATGTATATTTTTGTAAGGGACATCTATAAGAAAATCAATAGAGCAGTGCAAACTACAGGATCAACAAGGCATCTACTCACTGAAATGAATCTAACACGTATCCATTTTTTGATGTAAACAATGTTTTCATGACTAAAAAGGCAAGATTTACAGTATGCTTATGTTGAAAAAACCTGGCAAGATTATAAAATTGTCAGGTGATTTTCAAAACCTGCAAGACCCAACACATGACAGTAAAAAAATTATATATTTAACAGCTTTGGTCCTACCTTGTGTGGTGTGCAGCCACACTGCGGGTCCAATACACCACACACAAAAATTATTTCAGTAAAAAAAAATCAAATATCAGGCCTGGCCAGCTAGACTAATTTACACTGTACATACAACATATTAGTTTGGAAAGTAGTGATTCCAGCCCAATTTCCAAGATGGGAGGAGCAGAGTCAGAGCAAACAGTTTAGAACCAATCAGATAACTAAAGTGATACAAGAACATTTTTTTTTGTTTTAGAAAAGCTCTTAACAACTGCCAGTTGTTAAAAAGTGTTACTAATATGGTTAACCATAACAGTCTAATCTGTCTAACAACAACCACTGTTGCAATACATTCTCGCCCACCTCCTGATCTATTGATCCAGTCTGCATATTGAGCTTTACCATACTGACTTACACCCCTTCTTGGTCAGTCTGGCTGGCCAGTCTAGATGATTTGTGTTTTTTTTCCTTCAGGAAAAGCTTTAAGATTGGTTAAACTCCACATTGAACAGGTGTACTCTTCATCTGTGCACAAGGCAACACAACATATGCTAGAATATCAAGCCAAGACAATCCAACATTTTGGATATCCTCAATTAGAGGTCTGAGCCATCCCAACGCTCCTCTGTCCAGAACTGTAATACACACATCACATCAGGATTATCTAATCAGTTTGCATATAAAGTAATACCCTTTATTACTAATGGGTTCTTCCTGAAGGGGAAGCTCAGGGCAAAGTCAAGATTATCTTGCTGTGAAAATCCAGCATAATTCTTTAAACATCAGTTAAAAAAAGAAAAAAAAACAGAAAAGCATAAAACTGTAGGATTTTCAAACAGAATTTATTTTATTTTTTCATTTTAGGTAAGGGGATTAAAAATAAGAGTGGGTCCATCTAGTCGATCAGATGTTGAGAATAAAGATAATCAAATCGATATTCATAGAAAGAAAATCTAGAGACAAAATACCATTCATGCTTGAGCAAGAAAACAAGGTCACAGAACTCTGAAAAGATAGAGGCGTGGACTTCTGATGATCAGAGAAAAGTTATATAAAGTGATCCATAAATAAAGGGTTTAGCAAGGAGATAAGACAGATGTTGTTTAGAGCCTAGTCGAGAAAAACACATAAACCTGACACCTCTAAGAAAACAAGCATATTTACAATGATTGATCTGACGTTGTGTATCAGGTAGGAACAGAAAACATAGGACTCATTATTTCTACAATAAATGTGTACCTGTACATTGAACACTTGGGTATCTTTGTTATTTCATCAATCAAAAATGGGTTTCTGAATGTTGAAGCCATACTTTAGAATAATGATACATTGTGCTACAGTTGTGTAAAGGTGAAAACCTTTCATCAGGAATGACATATTAGCCTAATTGCATGCCCAGCAAACAGCTCAGCTCTACGCTGATTAAAGATTCATGGTTGAAAAAAGGGAAAACTAAAGTTGTGACAAGGTTGTTAAACAGAATTAACTGATGACAAATATTGGCTTTTGTTGGTGAGGCTTATGTTTCTAGGAATTCAAGCTTGAAAGCCAGATGTGCAACAAAGTTTTGATTTGATATTATGCTCAATGTTTTAAAATGAAATGATAAAAACAAAATTATTATTATTAAATAATACTTAAAAATATTAAAAATCTTTCTGTTGTTTTTAATAAATAATTATTAAAAACGACAGAAAGATTCAGACAAAAAAAAACTGTATATAAACAAAAAAAGACAACTAAATGTGTGGAATACATAAAACTTGCTAAATGTTTTGGAAAATCAGACACAGATATATAGGATTTTAAACAGGAGACTGTTACTCAATAGTAGGTAAGCTGTCGTTCATTGGAATCACTGAATGTGATCCCAATGGCCGAACACATCATTTGATAGATGATTTGATAGATATGTGTCATGATCCGGGCCTGTCAGTTTTGTTTTGTTTTTGTTTTCCCTTTTTTCCTCGACCAGATGGCGACAGAGGTAAACGGGTTTGTGGTGTGGCTTCTGGTTCCCAGGTGTTTTCTATCAGCGCTCATCATCTCCAGAGCATTTAGGCTGGCTGCAATCTCTCGTCGGAGCTGAGTGTTTGAGATTCGATGGTACCTCTAGCCCCCTGTGCTACCAGGCTATCAGTGAGCTCTCTGGCCAAACCTAGTTTCTCTGTGAATCTAACCTCTTGTGTTTTCTGCTCGTTAACTTCAGGTTCTGTAAGGAAGTATGGACGCCGTCTGCTCCTGACTTCACTTCACAGACTCATTCCTCGTGACGCCGTGGTTTCTACCCACTGGATGCCCGAACTCTCTGACTACTCCCTTGTTGTTCATCTGGATTCTCTTAGCCCTACTACGGATTGCAGCACCGTTCCTGGAGCACCAACTACAACTAAGCCGACCTGTCTGTTTCCCACCGCACATCGCTGTTGCCTCTGGACCCATACTGGAAACAAGACCCCGGACCTTGATTTACTTCACCCTAAGTCAACCTACTGCTTCCTTACAGTAAGACCTGAACAAACAATTCCCCAGTGCTCTGTTTTCCCACCGGTCTCGAACTCACCCCCCCTCCGGACCTGGCCTGTTTCACTACTCAGCTCATCGACTCACAATAAATTGTTTAAATATAATAAGTTCTCCTGTCTTGGTGTTCTGTATGTGGGTTCAACAACTCAAAAGAAAACCCATCATGACAATATGACCAGACACTGTTCGGTGATCTTGCCAACATTATAGAAAGAACACAGCTAATTTAAAAGCTTTGAAAATAATGAGACAAATGTTAAAATCAATTCCTTCTCTAAATGGATGTTGGAAGAGAAAGATTAGGATAAGAGTGATGTTCTTAAACCCGAAAGGTCAACATTAATAGCCTAACTTTAGCATTTTTAAATCAGTTATAGTTTACTTAGAAACAGTTTAGATATTCCAGCAAATGGTGCAATCCCTGGACTTCACAATAGTATTATCTTAAGATACATTGATTGGTCCTCAAGTTTAGTTAAATGTTGCAAAATAACCAGAATTTTAAAAAGAGTAACATTAGAAACTAACCAGTTGATGACATTATTATCAGTAGTTGAAAGGAATAGCAATTTAAATATCTGTAAATCTCTAACGAAATATTCTCAGAAACAGATCTTTCATTATCAAGCCAATGTAAATAGTTTTGTAATACCAACTCACCAAAATCAGAAAACATTTAATTATATTAAATGTCGAAAAGGTTATATTTGTTTGTTTAAAGCATATGTAACCATCTGGTTTCAGCTGATACAAACCGCTGTCAGCTTGGAGTTAGAAAAGCTTTGACAATAAAGATGACAGCAAAACAGTTACCTAAGAATTGGATTTATTTGCAAATGCATATGATATAAACAGTTTAGTCAGACCAAATTTCACAATCCACTTTCAGATGTTCCTTTGACTCAGTTTAACAATGAAAATGGCCCCTACAGAAATTCACATAGGAAAAGCAGAATACATTTAGTGTGTGTTTCTGTGTTTACTCTCAGCAGGTGCAATCCTAAGCTTCTATACTGGGAGGATTTTTCTTGACAGCTTGTTTTATAATGTTGAGTACTTGGACCAAAATATGCAATTGATGAGAAAAGCCTTAGCTAGCTACTTTGAAGTCTGATTTCCTGTTGTGCTGACGTATAAGTCTCGCCTTTAGGGTTTTCTTCAATACATAAAGCACAAAAACACAGCAAGGGAGAAAAACAATATGATTAAAAAAATTTAGCATAGCAACTGTGAAGAAAAGCATTTTCATCTGTGTTTAATAGTGATGAATGATGATTAGTAGGTGGTCATTCATCAAGGAATTAGCATTCATTTTGTGTTTACTAACTGGTTTAGACTTGGAGGAAGTAAAATATGCTTTAATATTGTTAAACAGCTTCGGGACATTAAATCTGATGATTATGATTTTTTTTATTATTATTACTTTGTTCTCTTTTCTTTTAAATGACTTTGAACATGGTTGTTGGTGCCAGATGGGCTGGTCAGAGTATTTCAGAAACTGCTTGGATTAACACGCACAAGCATCTCTAGGGTTTACAGAGAATGGTCCAAAAAAGAGAAAATATCCAGTTGGCAGCAGTTCTGTTGGTGCAACTGCCTTGTTGATGCCAGAGGTCAAAGGAGAATGGCCAGAGTGGTTTGAGCTAATAGAAAGGTAACAGTAAATTAAAATAACCACTTGTTAAAACTGAGGTATGCAGAAGAGCATCTTTGAAATCACAACATTTCAGACCTTGAGGCAGATGGGCTACAGCAGCAGAAGGCCACACTTGGCGCCACTCCTGTTAGCTAAGAACAGGAAACTGAGGCTACAATTCTAACAGGTTTACCAAAATTTGACAGTAGAGATTGGAAAAACATTGGCTGGCCTGATGAGCCTTGATTTCTGCTATAATATTTGAATGGCATGTTGGGAATTGGGCATTAACCAAATGAAAGCCTGGATTCATCTTGCTTTGCATCAACGGTTCAGGCTGGTGGTGATGTAATGTTGAGGAGGATATTTTCTTGGCTCACTTTGGGCCCATCAATAACAATGATGCATTGTGTCAATGCCACAGCCAACCTGAGTGTTGTTACTGACCATGTCCATTCCTTTATAACCACAGCGTACCCATCTTTGGATGGTTAATTCCAACAGGATAACTCACTATGTCATAAAGCGAGAATCATCGCTGACTGGTTTCTTGAACATGACAATGAGTTTGCTGTACTTAAATGGCCTCAATAGTCAACAGATCTCAATCCAATAGAGCAGCTTTGGGATGGGGTAGAATTGGGAATTCCCATCATAGATGTGAAGCCGACAAATTGGCAACATCTATGTGATGCTATTATGCCAATATGGACCAAACACTTTGAAGGATTTTTTTACAGTAAAAGGGGGTCATACCCGGTACATACAAGGTATACCTAAAAAAGTGCCAGGTGAGTGTTTTATATTATAACATGTCAGGTAAAAAAAAAAAAAAAAATAACTTGATTTATACAACAGCACTGTGAGGAAAAAACGTAGGGATTATTGGGACCTATAGATTTTTAAAGAGCAGTTTATTGTTGTTATATCTGCTGCTTTTCACTTTACTGAGGTAAAATCACCTTTTGAAGAGATGGAAAGAATTTTCTTGATTAATGAAAGTTGTGTAATTATACTTAATGCAAGTTAGAACCAGAGAAGATAATAAGTAAAGTTGAAGTTTGCTACTGTAGTCATGGTGTCAAGCAAACATGAGATATCAAATTGACTCACATATTTTATTAGAAATTTGTCTATGACAATTTTAGATTCATCACAGATGCATAAACTAGCAATGCTGCATTGTCACTTATTTAAAGCCATGTATTTTAATCCACTAAAATTGGAGAACAAAATAGTGGGAAAAGGGTATTAAAGAACATTGTTCTTGCCCACCTAAAGTCATCTATGACAAAAACAGAGTACAAGTGTCAGATCTCCAGGAGTTATGGTTTTCTCCTGTGTTTATGTTTTCTGTATTTCTTGTTTATCCATATTCATCTAAGTCTAGTGATACATGTATCAGTTTATGCACGTGTTTAGTCTTGTAGTTAATTATTGTATTCTGTTCTTTGCTAATTTTCTGTTATATCTCCATTAGATTTTTTGCTTTTGTGTGAGGATTTTTGTATATCTAAGTCAACCCCTCTTCATATTAATTAGTCTCTCTTCTTTAGTGCGCTTTCTGCCACATCTGCTTCCGTTTGTTTGTTTGTTTGTTTGTTTGTTTGTTTGTCCGAAGTCTCAATGCCAAGTTTTATGTTCCTCATCCACTTTATGGTAAGTTTATGTTTTCCTTGTTAAACTTTTTTACATACAACACTGCTTCCAAGTGTTTTGTCTGCACCTTGGTCCAGATTCAGAACAAATGGCCAAGCTCCCTCTAATATCATAGATCTGATCATTGCTTATGTTCCTAACAGAGCACCTTGCTCTCAATCTGCAAGTTTACTTGTGGTTCCTATAATTTCTGAAAGTAGAATGGGAGGCAGATCTTTTAGTTATCAGGCTCCTCTCCTGTGGAACCAACTACCAGTTTCAGTCTGTGAGGCAAACACCCTGTCTACATGTAAGGATAGGCCTAAAAGATTCCCTATTGATGACGCTTATAGTAAGACTGACTCAGATTATCCTGAGCTAACTCTATAGTTATCCTGCTATAGACTTAGACTTCTGAAGGACATAGGGGCCACTTTTCATAATCCTGCTTCATTCTATCTCTATTCTCCATTTCTGCAGTATTTGTTAGTTCAACCTCTAACTTAATGCTCTCTGCTTTTTTTTCATCATAGAAGCTTCATCTGGCCTGTTACTGTTTGGCTGTGACACCATCCTGTGTTGAAATATCAGCTGGGCTGCTGCAAAACTCCAACACCACTTGTTGGAGTTTTGCCTGTTTTTCAAGGTAGTCCTATTTACTGTGACAAACTTCATATGCTCTCTTTAATCCTCTGGAATGGGAACTGGCTCTGTTTTGGTTGTCTGTCTGTGTCTTTCCTGGGCAGGGCCGCCTGTTGAACAAGTTAACAGTTACCTTTATATCTCTGCTTCTTTTTTTATGTCTGCTTCTATCTCCTTGAACCCCATTCGGCCTTGGCAGATGGCTGCTCACACTGAGTCTAGTTCTACTGGAGGCTTCCTGTTAAAAGGAAGTTTTCCTCTCCACTGTCATTACATGCATTCTTTGAGTGAGGGAGTGCTGCAGAGTCATTAAGTTGATGCAATCAGCTGGTTTTCCTTTGAAAACTTTAAACCAATCTGACTTTATGATCTGGTTGAATAGTTTCTGTAAAGTGCCTTAAGATGACATATGTTGTGCTTTGGGGCTATATAAATAAACTTAATTTAACTGAATTGTAAAATACACTTTTGGCACCTGTAAAATAATCAATAAATGCTTTTGTGTATGGACCAAAACAAGTAACACATACCCCCAGGGACAAAGTTGACAGACCTTTAGTATGATCTGTAATCATTCCAAATATGTGATGTTTGGATCATCCTTGACTATTTAATGGATACCTATGCATGTCATGGTTCTTGTAATGGCTGGAACAACATGCTGGGCCTTATGAATATAATAATCCATGCATATTAAATATTCATTAAATCTGTGAACAGAAATCACTTTGAGCAAAATCCCACCCATCTGTTTCCTTGTTTGTAGGAAAATAACAATATTAAATTTACTGTTTCTATAAATTTACTGTTTCTACAAGATAGGCAGCAGCATAAAGATTCTACAGCAGACAGGTTGCTTCTCCAGGAATCCCCATACTAAAGGGTATAGAAAATAGATATATAGACTTTACAGCATGAAAATGATTCTGAGAAAAGTCTCCTCAGATTTTTTTTACATCCTTTTATGCTCTTTACAAAACTTGAGGCTATTCAAATTGTCACCTAGAGAGAGCTGGTTTAGATCCTGGGCAGCTTGCCACTTCAATACAGACGAAAGAGAAAATAATGTTAGCTCAAACTGACTTTTAAAGAAGGTTTCAAACAGAATAGCCTAGCATAAAAATTTTGGACTGTTCAAAGTGCATAAAGAACAACCCTTAAAAGAATTAACAGAATATCAACTTCATAAGAGAGTCCTGAAGAATTAAAATTAAAACCAGAAGGTAAAGTACAGCACAGAACAACACAACAGTAGCACATGTATTTGAAATAAATTGTTTTTGTTCGATAAATGCGATTCTCTGTTGTTATTTTTTTTTCAACAAATCCAACAGTGCATGAACACTCAGTGAAGATTGTTTGTTGCACACATCATCCTACCACGGTTCCCAAAAGATAGAAAGCCCTGATTTCTACATAATTATGTGTAAAATATATTTTACAAAGTGTTTTTCCTTACATTTTTGTCATCAAGGCTGATTTAAGTTACTATTCAAAGCCTTTTATAGAAATTGGAGTTACTTTCTAAAAACATTGTTTTTAATATTGATTTGTGTTTAGGTTAGCTTGAACATAATTTCTGTAGTAATTTTTCACAATTTGTGCAGTTTTTTTCTGTTTACATGTGTTTTCACTGTTGGATCCTTAACTGGGCTATTTATACTGATTAAATTCCAAGACTCTGAGTGGGTCTATTTCATACTGATGCCCTTTTGTACACTCTATAAAAACTGATTTTGTGATATTAGTTTTGAATGTTGTGTTTGCAAAGTGAAACATAAATCATAGGTGTTATATATACTAAATCACACAGATAATATGAACTGTAGAGAACTCTAAACTAAGAAATGACTGAAACTAGATCTTGCAGATATTTATACAGTATCATAAAACACACCCTACAGTAAAGGGTCTCTCCAAAAGTGCTGCCAGTATAACTTAATATGTGTTATAAGTGTTGTTAAGCCATCTAAAAAAGAAAATTAAGAGCAAGGTTAGTGTAGAAGTCAATAATAATTTGATTCAATGATAACTCGTATAACTACTAGTGATTGATATTTAAAATTGAATCTACGACTTGGAGATTTGATAAGCAACACATCAAGTAAACAATGCACTTAGTTGCATTAGATGTTCTTCTTTATTCCCTGCTTTATTGCGCATTAGAGTGAAAAATTGATCTTGCAAGTTGTGGATTCACCACCATGAAATAAAAAGGTTTCCGCACCCCTGAATCAATTCAACTTTAAGCCCCCCCATTCAGCCTTGGGCAGCTCCGTTTTGTCCTTATCATTTATCAGAGCAGACATGATTGTGGTAGAAGTTCAACACAGCAAAACTCCTGTACAGAGCTGGAAGCTTCAACACTGCCACCAACAGGTCAAAGCACAGAAGCATTTTTGCTTTTTATATATCTAATTCTGATTCAACTTAAATTCACTGGTTAAAAAAACAATGTTGGGCACATTCACTTTTAAAGAGGTTCAAAAAGGCTTAATATTTTCGTTATTCAAATATTTTAAGTACGCAACTTTCTTCTTGGGAGGGTTCTGCAGGGGGCATGCATTTAAAGTAATGGTTTCCTATTGGAAAAACTTTTTTTTGGGGGGGGGGATTTGTGGGAAATATTATTTATGCTTTCATTTTGTAAGTCATGATACTCTGTTCTTTGGGATATTAGATCTCCTTCTCCTTGTACACAAATAATTGCACCACTGGGGACTACTTTGTGAGACTTTGGACATTTGCATTTGAATCCAATGTCATCCAGGATGGTGAGGAGACTGCATTCAGGCAGGAACTTAATCCCCTGGTCCACTACAGCGCTCAGAACAATCAGTGGCTAACCCACTTAAGACTATGAAATGACAGTAGACTTATGTGAAACTCTTCACTCAATATCAATATTTTTTATATGGACATAAGCAATCAGAAAAAAATGGTCAACTAAAAGTGTGACATGTAAACATGCTATTCAGTTCATTCTAACAAGCAATTAGGCACTCAAAGCAGAAATATACCAGGTTAACGTGGGCTGCACATCAGTGTTGTATAGTAACGAAGTAAAAGTACTTCACTACTTTACTTAAGTATATTTTGGAGTACTTCATACTTTCC
>JAUZNJ010020564.1:0-42829 GCA_034780135.1 Jordanella pulchra | reverse complement strand
GGATGGATGGATGATGGATGGATGGATGGATGGATGGATGGATGGATGGATGGATGGATGGATGGATGGATGGATAGTGAAGAAGGTCATTTTATTTTTAATCAAAATGGAGGATAGAGAAAATAATGTAGACAAAGGATGAAGCCTTTTAGAGGTTTGTGGATTACTTTTTTTGTAGTTTTTAACAGCACTAGTGCCTTGCCTTTCAGACAGTAGGCTGACAGTAAACGGTATGGGGGGGGGACACGCGGGAAAGGACCACAAGCCGGACTCGAACCCGGGTCGCCCATGTCGAGAACCAAGGCCTGCGTACAAGGGTCGTTGGTGCACGCCAACCACTGTCCTCCTTCCACCTCTAGAAGCTAATTCATAGGGGGGCTTGAAAAATGCTTGAGTTTTAATGTCTTCTTTTTAAGTTATAAACTATACTTAAAATTTGAGTCCGGTGCTTGTAAATGCTTGCCAACAAACATAAATCTCCCTTAATACACCGCTTATTAAAGAGAGACATTAAAAAAATGTTAACTGCTATGACTTGAGGTCTTGTGCGCCTCATGTGAGCTGAATCCAGTCACCTCTGCCTCATTTCTAACCAACTAAACGTGGAAATAAAGATATTTTATTTTTGTTAAAGTGCATTGTTGTTCGGTTAGTGCATTAAAACTGGACCTATGCAGGTGGCGCAGTGGTTAGCGCACACGATCCATGTACAGAGGCCTTAGTCCTCGACGAGGGCGACCCGTGTTCGAATCCGGCTCGTAGTCCTTTCCCGCGTGTCTCTAATACCCTCTTTCCTGTCAACCTACTGTCTGAAAAAACGAGCCACTAGTGCTGTAAAAACTCAAAACTAGACATATACTGATCCAGTCCGATACTTAACCTGGGCTGAGCTTATCCGATACCGGTCCGATTTAACTGCTGAACGAATGAACCATATCTCTCGCCATGTAAGCGAAAGCTTTATTAACACAGATCTGACTGTGCTTTATATTATTTTTAACAAAGAGGCACCAAAATAAAGTTCCATGTAAAGTGCACTGGATTGGATCTGTGATATCTTATTTAGGTATCGGATCAGTGCATCTCTAGTTAGAACTGAAAGTTTAACACTTGCTATCCCATGGTGTCGTATGGGTTGTTTGAACAGATCGATTGGCCTGCATGCATAAGGACACCTGTTTAAACTTGTTTGATCCCTCTCTATAACATGTTCTCAGAACGTAAACCGCTCTATGGTCCTTTCTGGAACCAACCACAACAGTATAAGCTTGGTGTTATAAGATTGTTGTGCTTCGGTGTCGGCTGAACCAAAAATCCACCCCTCTGAATCCATAATAGAAGAAAAAATGGACACTGAATATAGTATAAAGTAAAAAGCACAAGTATAGAAAATAAGATGGATAAATACTAGACCCTTGGTATTTGGAGTGTGTTGCTGCATAGTTTAAAAATCACGTCTCATATAAAATGTAAACAACAATGCCAGCTTTATTTCCCCAATGGCCTGATCTTCAATTACCAGAAATGATTGAGGTTGCAAAGACAATTCAATTATTATTATGTTTTAAGGGGTCGTTTTCATTCTAGAAAACTGGTTTGTCTCTTACTTTATTTTTGGGTGAACCAATAATTATTATTGGCTTAACCCCCCCCCCCCAAAAAAAGCCCTGTAAAACCAATTGACACAAGAGATAAAATTGATCCATTAAAGTTTAAATTGTATGTATCTATGCATATAGCACGACCATTTGCATTGCAATTAAAATGTGCAATAAAGGTGTTTTTCCTGTATTCTAAATGCTTGTTTTTTTATGTGGAAATGTTTATTTGTTAAAGTATGTATTTTTACATTAGGATATGAATTGAAAAAACATTTGATTCTAAAATGATTAACAGGTGCATCCATAGACCGGTTTTAGACATTTCATCTGTCAGATTTGGGACGTGGGGGAATTTTTTAGTTGTGTTGTAAACAAACTCATTACAAAGTCAAACCTGGAACTAAGAATCACTGCCAGACCACAACCTGTTCCCCATGTTCAATATCTGGTACCAGATGCAGAAGAAAGTTCAGAGATCAAAAGATTTGGCCTAAAAATGATAAAAATGTTTGTTGACACTTTCAGCTGCTCTAATTGGTTCACTAACCAACATGATGGAAATATTACAAAAAGTGCTTTTTTATAGAGAAGTCGGTGAAATGTTGTGTTCATAAAATAAGCGAGATTAATAATGATGAAGATACAAACTAAATGTTTGCATCCTGGGCTGTGACATGATGATCTAACAGGATGTGACAGGATGACGCCACTTAGAACTACGGAAGCCCAAGGAGCTCATAAGCTAAAAAGAAATCTAAATTTCCCTAAAAATAATTAATTGTTTTGGTGCCCAGCCTGAGTTTATACCATGTTTTTGTGTTTTGGTCTGAATGGATTCTTTCTTTTTCCATGTTTTAATCTGTTTTGTGTTATTTTTAAAAAAATCGAAGAAATCTTGGAGAACAGCTCATAGTTTCCTGATCATTATATTACCCAGAATTCATATCCAACAGATGTACTGCCTCCATCAGTAGCTGAGGCTGTAATGAGGCCCTTTGAGATCCACAATGTGGAGAAACACAAAAGGAGCAGATGAGATTATAATAAATAGTATTAAGAGGGAAATCTATTGTAAATAGGAATCAATACCAATAAATATGTATTAGGATGTATTCAATAACTGTGATGTGATTTTTAAACATCACAATAATATTTCAAAATATATTACAGTAAGGATCTATGCTTAAACCGCAATATCAGAACAGGAAAAGCTTTGTAGGAACACCCGTAATATTTCAGACTAAAATATAAACAGCCTTTTTTGTACAGAGTGAAGTTTTCTTTTATTTGTTATAAAGGACAGTTTGGAAAAAAATGCCGCGTTAAACTGAGCCTCAATACTTTTTTGTATTTGATTTCATTTTTTGAATCATATTTTAATGATTTTATAACAACTCACTGTTCAAGGTCAGTAAATTTGGATGGAAAAGAAAAGACGGATTTCGGAGTAATAACGTAAAAACTAGTTTGGGATAAAAATAAAAACAATTTCAAACGACTAGACTTGAATAGAATCTGGGATTTTTACCATTAATGATCATATTAAACAATCCTTCACTGTCTTTGCTTCAGTTTCTAGAAGATAATTTGTAAGGCGTCTCTCTAGAAGGTGGCGCCAAATTAGAAATCACTATTCTGCCTCCGATTGGTTCTGACCATGTTCTTCCAGTGGTTATAATTGGTTGAACTCTGAAGCTCTGATTCTGATCTTTGTTTTCCATTGAAAAGGAAGATGTCAGAACATCAGACAACTGCATATTTGTTTCATTTCGGATCAAGTATTGACAGAAGCACCGATCGAGTGTCTGCAGGTTGTGTTACTGGAAGAAATCTAAGTTATGGCCTTTAGGAAAAGATGTGACATTTAAAAAGAGGAACAGCTGAGATATCTGCTGGAAAGAGGCGTTCAGAGGTCTCATTGTGTAAATGTTGATGTGATGTTGGAGAAACACAAACAACAATGGATCTTTGATACTTTCCCTCCTTTTTGATGGAAAATGTCTTATTTGTTTGCACAGGCTCAGAGGATTAAACAAAGCCACCATTGATGGACAGAAAGCGATCTTCTGTAATATTTACATTTATTTGCTTCTCCGTCTGCCCTCTGAAAGAGCAGCGTCTGTTTTTCCTCTGGTGGAGTTTCGGTGGGAGAGTCGGTCAGGTAAATGCCGGCCTCTGCAGCAGACAGGTGCTCTCCATCTTCTAGCTCCACAAGGGTTTGGTGGAAGACAAATGGCTGGATGAAAAAAGCCCCGCCCATTTCCACCTGCCTCATCTCATGCGGCGTCTCGGCTTCGTTCGTGCCGTGGGACTCGCAGCGTTTCCCCGAGTCCCAGTCCAGGCTGCCATCAGTCACCACAAACAACCCAGACACACAGCAGCTGAAGTAGACAAGTTTATTAATGATAATAATGAGGATGATGAGGATGATAATATTAATAATTAGTCATAATTATAATAACGTTAATGTCGTAATAAATAGAACTCTTCATCTGAAGCACGTAAAGAGAAGCATACAGAAAGAGAAAAAACAAAAACACAAAGTTCAGAGTACAGAGCCAGAGGAGGGGGGGCGGGGACTTCTAGAGACATTTTTTTAACCTTTCAATATATCCATTTCATTTTTTAACATTTTTAAACATTATTTAACTGGAACATTTACAAAAAAGAGAAAGAGATAGATTTTAAAAAATCCCTTATAAATAAATTTTGTCATCATTTGAACAAAATACAAGATTTCGGGAGTCAGAGGATAGTCTCTTTTTTATGTTTTTAACACTTTTTTTCTTCTTTTCTCCCTGAAAGGACGGCTGAAGGAAGTAAGAGATCATTTGGGGGTGAAGGTTATTATGTACAGAACACCAGGAATACAAAAGGGGCCAGTCGACTCACATACTCGAAGGCTGGGGTGGGGTGGGGGGGTTGCTATACGGGCTAAGATGGAAGCGTGGGGCATCCTGCGAGTGTCACAGCTCAAGCAGTTGTGCTCAGGAAGATCAGGACAGTTTTTTTTAAACTTAAAGGCATCTGAAGGAAGGATCTGTAACCCCACCCCCCCCTCCGCTCCGTCCCACTGCTACGACGCAGGCTGGAGTTTTAGAGCGGCCTTTTTTCTTTATCTCAAAGGCAGGACTGCTCTGGACGCCGCTGGGGTTCAGAGCGTCCGCCAGCGAGCCGAGACAAACAACCACAGCGGGAACAAAGCGGCCCTAAAAGGTTAAAAACAGTGTCTTCTCAAGGTCTACCTCACCACTGCTAACGGCTAACTACTTCCATTAAAACATTGAAAATCTATTTAGTTTTTCTCATATCAACTGGATAAAAATTCTAAGGCAATAAAATTCGTCTTTTATACATTTTTTTCTTGTTTTTTTTTTCCAACTGCAGCTCACATGAGGGCTGTGGCAGCTACACGCCGTCAGCGGGGGTGGGGGGGTCATGGGAGCTGTAGTGAGTAAATGAAATAAAAATATAACAAAATACCTTCATGCATTAAGAGCTGCAGTAAGCATGGTGGGATTCTCCATTACCACACCTCTACAACGACTTTTGTTTTTCTCTTCAATTCTGTTTTGCTTTTTTATTTATTTATTTTTTTTTACAAAACCTGCACTTTAAAGTTGGCTGCAAAGCTGCATATATGTTTGAAACAAGTACTGTAGAAGAAGTGACATAAGTGTCATTGGTTCAATTTTGTTGTTTTTTTTTTGTTGGTTTTTACCTGTGAACCGTGAATCAAGATGAGCTGAAGGTAAACATCAGGAGAATACTTAGAATGGCAACATTGCACACAGCCCCTATCTCCTATTCCTACATCTACAACACTTAATACGAGAAACAACTGAAGACTGGGTCCTTTATTTTTGCACAATTTACTGCAAATGTTGCTATTTTCAGAGCTCAAACCTTTAGTTCAAAATTAAATAACCATTTTTTTTAATCTTTTGGTTTGATAAACTGAAGCAGAGGCAGCTTGATATCTGACGTGCTTTTTTTTAGCATCACTCTTTCGAAGTGATGCTGTTACCTTTGACTTGAAACAGGAAAAAAAAAATAAAAAACAGATTAAAAAAGTTGAACCCAAACAGATACACAGAGCTTCATGTTTCCCTAAAGAAAAATACATCAACACTGCTGCAGGTGGAGAAATGTTCCTTTATCACATCCACTGACAGAAATACTCACAACAGCACCTTTAGTGAATTCATCCGCTGCTGAAAATAGTCCCCAAGAAATGCACTTGAGCTTACTTACTATCGGAGTAGCATTTGCTAAAAACTACACTTTTTTGTTTGTTTGTTTTTTTCTAGTTTGTAAAAACAGTGTAACTAAGTCAGAGAGTACTGAGACAAACACACATTTTTTTCACTTTTTCTTAGATTTGTTGACAAAACTAAAACACGTAATAATACCAGCTTCATCCCGTCAGATTTGATCTGCTAGTAGCTAACTAGAATAAGTACACAACAGTGTTCTTTCAGAAAATGTGCCTATCACACATGACATCAAGTGTTTTTGTTGCTGTATGCATAGATAATTCAGTGGATAAATTCCAACTTTGTGACAAAACAAAAAGAGGAAGGAGGAGGAGGAAGAAGAGGAGACAAACTGTGGCTCTTTATCTCTGGCTCCCTGGAAGTTGTCGGCAAACTAAAACTCCAACCTGCTCATGAGTTTTCTGACCCACCTCGAGTTTGCGGAGCTCTAAGTAGGCCAGAACTCTTAGAAACAAACCAACAAGTATCACGATGCTAAATCTGCAGATGAAAGCTGTATGGGGGGGGGGGACAAATGACCGACTTTACCCCAATTAGACTTCACAACAGTTAGTTGCCATGATATAGATACTCTGTAATATATAGGAGGCTGTCTACAGATGAACAGAGGTCGCGTGGGTAGGAGCCCTGATTCAGAACAAGTCTATGTTTTAGTTATTTTTAACCTGAAAGAAGATGAAGTTAATCAAGAAGTGTGAGGTGAGATTTACTGTACAGAATATTAACAGTACACTGTGTAGTTTTGTACAGGAAGTCAGGAGCTTAATCTGTTCTATCCCTCTTCACAAACCATCACTAACCAAGTAGTGTACCCTGAACTCTCAAACTAAGTTGTGCTTCACCCAACCTGCTCACCTCTGTTAAAAAAAGGAAAAGTTTCTCCTCAGGGCCAGCAGGTTATATCCAATATGCAGTTAAAAACCAGCCGCCCGCCCACCAGGGTCAGCGTGAGACTAGCGGTTTGTAAACCGAGGCCGCCACAGGAAGCTGCGCGCCGGGCTCCTCCAGCACAGCTCGTTAAAAGCGAGCTCTTCCTCTGTAGCGATGACTGAATGAAATCTGGGTCACGTCAATATGCATCCGGGCTCCGCTGTCTTCCCAGAGTCCCGCTGTCTCCTGATCAAAGAGCACTGAGCCTGTGTGTTCAAATCATACTTTGGTTCTGGTAAGAAACAGAAATCAATATTCATAAACTTTTTATCCGACACCAACAACACCTTACGCTAATTAGGAAGTCTTTGCAGCTCCAGTGAAGGGTCAGAGTTACTGCAGATGTAAACCTTTGTCTCCGGAGGAAGGTGGGCTACGATGCTTTGCTCTGATTGGGTCGTGTCTGTAATCCAGCATGTGTTGTTGGTCTGTGAGGAATCTGCACGGCGCGTTTGCGGTAAAGTTGGGATTCAAGGGGAGATCAGTTCACACTATCACCGTCACACTTTCAATCATATAGCACATGATCACATGTTACAGTAAATATCAGGGACATATTTAGCTTGAGGGGGAGGGGAGGGGGGGTTTCTGATAACTATGCTCGGGGGTCCAGAGGCTTTCCTGCCACCCCCTCTATTCCCTGACATCACCACAGCCCATATAATAGATATGTATATATATTTATATACAGAAAAAGAATACATACTTATTGGACACCCTAGACATTAAAATACATTCAGAAACTGAACCGACATTCTTGATTAAACACGTTTACAGTGACTCCTGATATAAAGAATTAAGGTTCTGCTTTCACAAAATTAAAACTCTTTTTTTTCTGTTCAAAAGTTTTGAGTGCTGAAAAAAGAAAACACAAATATTCTCAGAATACATTGACAAAAGAAATCACATATTTCAGCCCTCGTTCCTTGATACTGTTGGATGGGCACTACTGTATTTCTATAATGTTTAATCTAGCGACAGTCTATATGCCTCAGGCTTGTCTTTTGGTTATGCACCTGCTGATGTAGTACGATGGGATTACTCGATTATAATTCAATCTGTTACATGGATGTGGATGAGTTATTCTCGTCGGATGGAAACGTGCATCCTTGGTAGTTGTACGCACCTTGTTTTCGTGTTGGTCTGACAGTTCATCCGTCGGTGCAAAGTGACACAAAGGCTTGGGCTCGGAGTCTGGCAGGTGAGTAAAGTCAGTGGGTTCTCGCGCCATTTTTCCCTCTGATGTAGTCCAAAAGTCAGTGACCTCTGCTGGGGCGTGGAGAGGGGCAGACTAGGAGGCTCGGCTGTACACCGTGCTGCCGTGGCTCACCCCCCCACTCCCCAAAGCTGTAAACTAGCGATGCTGCCCATTGGGGAGGGCGGGGATGCCCAATGGTGCTGCCAAGAAAAGGAAGTGACATCACAACAGTATCCACGGTGGGACGCTGCTTTACAGTAGGCGCTGCGGCACACGACAACGCCGAGACAAGGAGGAAGCGGCGGCGGCGTCATCTTCATCGGCCCCCCAAAAAAAGGAAGGAGGGAGGTTGGAAAGAAGAAGGCGGAGCTGTGAGACTCCGCCTACAGGAAGTACAGCGTAGAAAGTGCATCTGCCTGGATGCCGAGCTCTCCCTGCCACCTTGGTGATTTTTTTTTATTTTGTTTGATGTTTTATTTATTATCCTTTTTTTACACGACCTCTGTGACAGAGCAGTGTGCCATAGAGAGAGGAGGTGGGGGTCGGGGAGGTCATCCTCCCTCCTCCTTCCTGCATACCACAGAATCAGCATCGAGGGCCAACTGTTCATCTCCCTTACCAAAAAACATAAAAACATGTTTGTACATATATACTGTTTTATACACACTTTTTTTTTACCATTGTAAATCACAAAAGTATAGAAAAATAAAATGTTTTATAATAACGGGACACTTCCTTCTCTCTCTGTCTTTTTTTTTTCTACCCAGCAAAAAGGTGGTCCCTGGTGGAAACTGGCTCACTCCATCTGTCAAGTTTGTGGCTGGTTTGACACCACTGCCGTGGCGCCACTTTGTACGCCTCCCGTCTTCCCTCGCCAGCCTCAGTAGAGGGACTCCTTTTCATCTTCTTCTTGTGTTATTTTCTTAAAGCTAGTTCTCCTCTCTTCGTTGTTTTCATCTGTGATGTCCATCAATACTGAGTACAGCTCTTCGTTTTGTATTTACTAGAAAAAGGGGAGAGAAGTAGGGAAACGGGTAAATATGCAGAATGTGACGTTTCACTTTGATGTGCATATTGAGAGGTGCTGTGGAGAGGCAGTGTGTGCCATTTTCTTTTGGAGTAAGTTTTCATGTTTGTGGAACTTGTCAAAGAAAAATAAAAGTGGAAACATATGGAAAACATGCAACAAACACGTCTTCTGCAAAGCCCTCCATCCCTGAACCTCCTCCCATATGTATAATGTACAATTTTACAAGGAGAGTTCAGGATGAGGCTTGAGCACAGAGTCTTAACACCCGAGAGGAACTCTGATGTTGAAAGTTTGGAAACTCGGAGACAACGGCTTCGTTCGGTTTCCATCCCACTCTTGTAATGCAGCATAAAAGAAGCCCGAGCAGAGGCCTGCCAAGACGAGCGCTGCCTGCTGCTCTCTCCAGAATAAAGATCAGAGCCAGCTGTAATCATACATGTGGAGAGCGGCACTTTGGCAGAGCGCAGTGAAAAGTCTCAGCGTAATGGGCCTGGATGGCAGCGGAGGGGCGAGGGCGTGGTGCGAGGGGATAGAGGGCAGGCGAGCCAGCGTCCCAGGACCCTTGTTGTGACAGAAGCTCACTAATTCGCAGTGATCTTCTGCAGCTCTGAGGAGCTTCTGATGAAGAAATAGGGAAATGAAAGAAGATAAGGCGTTCATTTCAAAATGGCTTTGTAGTGAAACTTCCAACCCGGAGAGACAAACAGTGAAACAAGCGGCGTGCTCAATCAGCATCTGACCCGCCCCTTCTCTTCCCCCTCCCTCCCTCCCTCCATCCAGCCATCTCTTCTTATAGAGGAAAACTGGCCCGAGCTCTTCTCCTCCGCTCTCTCTTCTATACTTCAGATTTACTGTGTGCTCACTTGGGAGCCACCATACAAAAATATCCACACACAGTCTTACAACTCAGCAGGGAGGGAGCACAATAGCTGTGGAGCTACATATAGTCCTCGCTGACAGGAGCCTAGTCCTGGAAGGACTGCAGACACAAATATATTAATCACCGCAGACTTGAAGGATTCAGGGGAGAGTTAGCTCAGGTGCTGGAGTCTGTGCTTCTTTAAGAAATCAGCTAAAACCTGGTAGGTCTGAGCCATCCAGATATCTTTCTGCAGCCATGCAACACGAAACATTCCCGTTAAGGTTATCACCCAGCTGTATTTTTTTATTCATTTAAATCTACTTTAGATCTTTTTCTTGGGCTCATCTAGTTAAGAGTGATTCAATGATCAAATATCAAAGCGGTAACTAATTTCTTCTGCATTAAAATTGTATTTTTAATGCTAAATTTTCCCCTTATTAACAAAAAGTGTTGAGCCTGTTTATAGAAGAGACCTCTACGCCGAATGCACTGCATGCTGCTTCATTAGCAATCGGATTTTGTTCGTCCACACTGAGGTTTTTAGACGTTTAGATCCGTTTGTATTTGGGTGCAAAATGTTGAGAAATGATGTAGCAGCATGGACCAATCACTGCTTCCATGTATGGTTTGTTTTCATCTTCACCAGTTTATACTTTGCTTTGGTCGTCAAACCAAACTCTGTTAACGGATGTTTGATACAAACCATGATTCAACTTTTATCTGTCTACTGGTGGACATTTCTTGCAGGTTTCTTGGCCATCAAATTCACAACTCTGCCTCTGATTTCAGCGTGAGGTTTGATCATATAACTGCATAACTCTTTTCGGTAGTTTTTGAGGTCATCAAAGCGACGGGCCAAAATGGGATTGGGGCCACGTTAACACAACTACGATTTACCTAAACATTAACAAGGAATTTATTTCACAATTTCGGTGCTCACATCACCAGTCGACCGTTGAAAGATTACGTAACTTCTCCACTCTCCTGGCCTTCAGACTTTAACTTGTGCGCGTGAGCAAATGAATCCCTGCGTATAAACAGGTGCTACCTCTAAGTCACACTGTTCCAGGTCTTTTTATTACAGGATACTACTTTTTGCATCTTTATACCAACATTGATCAGGATGTCGTCAAGATGTTACTCTTTAATCCTCAAACTGATGTTTGTAAAAAAAACTTGCGCCACTGTGGTGTTTGCACACATTGGAAGCGCAGCAGAGCTTTTCTTTTTTCACCAAAAAAAACATTGCAGGTTGGTAAAAACATGCTGTTGCAAATGGCTCATAAGCATAGACAGCCATTCTAGGGACGCACCGTTACCACATGCGTGTAAAAGTGCTCTGGTGCTAAAGGACCAGATAGAAGTCATTATCCTGTCGGCCTGTGTTTGTGTTCTGTTACTTCTGGCTCCAGTACATGGCGATTATGCACAATGGAATGAAGGCAAGTCACAGGGAGACTAGCAATGGTAGCCGATGCAGGTAGTTGCAGTTACGCTTTAATTGGTCTGTAAGTGGAGCTCTGCAGCTCTGGAAACTTGGAAAGAGCATTTTACAGAAGGCTCGATGTTCATGAACGCCGACCGCAACTGATTTTCAGCAAAGTTTTTAGGAGAAGTGAAAGTAAACCTGCATATCAACTTTACTGGATTCAAGGCAAAAGTCTTTTTTTGTCTGCTTCAAATATCAAAGGATATGTAAAACCAGAATATGATATTTGGATCAGTATCGGTATCGACGAATACTTAAAAACAATCCTGTTTTTGTGAGTCTCTAATGTGGATTCTGTTTCCTTTTTACTCTTCCATAATAACACTACAAATATGTGCTATAAATATGAGCAAACAGCATTAAGGCCTAAAAATACCTGAGCTCCAGTTTTGGGATAATCTGACGTTCTTTATTTTGTGAGTTAATGAGACAATATTGGAGTATTCTGCTGTGACATTTGCAGCATCCCGTTGATCTGGTCACTGAAGGATTGTTATTGATCCGCTGAAGGAAGATATGCTTTTTCACACTGTGATGTGTGATTGTTGCATGTATTCATACGCTGCTAGCGCTTGATTTGCATCTAATACGATTCTGTGAAGGACAAACGTTGGTGTTTTAAGGAGCTTCGTCTCAACTGGACAGGTTGGTTTCATACTTAGATCAAATGTGTAAATATAAATGCTGGAACTTTTTTTCACTCTTTAAAGTCAGGTTACCTGATTTTTAACTAGAATGATTCTGAATTTTAGATTATTAGCACTTTTATTGTGGCATTTTTTATACGGACAACTAAAAACTCTTAAAAAGCCAAAGTAGGTGATAAAACATCTGCATAGTTTTGTTTTTTCTACAGATTTTTACTATCTGCATGACCAGACACACCCAGGCATTTTTTCCCTTAAAAAAAGAGATAACAGAAAAACAAATAACTAATAAATATCAGTTCAGGTTTTCTTTGCAAAGACTGATAACAAACATCCATGTGTGAAGGCAAACGTTATGTTCTTATAACTGCTTTATTCTGACACTCAAAACAATCAGTGATTACTTATATGTCACATACTGACAACAGAAAGATCTCAGGAATAACCAAAAATGTCATAATAGTAAACTTTTTACCTATGAAATCAATTTCAAAGAAAATGACTTTACACCTTTCAGACAATATAGTCTCATTATAGAAATTACATAGAGTTCAAGAACGAGTTGAGCTAAATTGAAAATACACATATAACCTCACTTCATATAGGAATACATATAAAACAGTTAATCAGAGAATCATGATATAGTTTGTGTGTATATACATTTAAATGTATTTACAAGTGCTGCAACTTTTTTGCTTGGTTTTCTTTTGTACAAATATTTTAGGTGGATTAATAAACTCACCTGCCAGCTTATCAGGGCTTAGTGAATACTTGTAAATATAAATGATGCATAACGAGTATTTTCTTATATGTAAACATAGCTCAGTACTACTATTAATAAGTGTAAACAGGTGGATCAAATAGAGGACTGGTTGCATATTAAGCTGGTTATGAAATACAACAAAAGCAAACAAACCTAAAAGTTAGTTGTTTTTTTTTTTACTATAAAATCACATTTGACTTAATGTAAGCATGATAAAATGCTTTAGATCTTTACACTGCAGAATTAATATTCTAACATTTAAGCCTTGATAAGCTGACACTGAAACAGCTAATTTAAACTTGTTCTGTAAACTGTTGACAAACCCGTGCAGACTGTTAGGAGCAGCTTCTGACATCGACGACACTCAGACTCGTCCCAGAAATAACATCACATCAGCAAAAACACAAATACAAAAATAAAGTCACGAGTTTTGCTCATGACGAGATGTTTGTCGGGATAACTTACATTCACAAACAGATCTCCATTTCCTCTTAATTGCGTTGCATATGCTAATGCTTTAACATTCAGTGTAATTACCAAAAGCGAATTAGTGTATCAGCACACACTGATGACCATAATGGATTAAAAAGTCCATTTCAGCAGTATGAATCACAAATCATTTGGAGAAACTATTATCAAAGCTGTAATCTATTTACAGAGTAAAACATCTCCAAGCTAATTAAGCTCCTTTTGAATTACCAGAACAACAAATCTAATCGTTTCCATAAAAACCTTCCAGTCTCTGTAGTGTGGCGCTGTCAAAGTACCACAGTCCAGAAGGAGACCCTGAACAAGTCCGAAGGTGTCGTCTTTCACTCGGCCTTAATCATTATTCTGATTTGACGTTTTGCTTTTAATATTTGAGTGCAGATTAATACTTAATACTAAATTTGTTCCTCTGATATTAAAAGTAGTCATTCAAATGAGCTCATGAATGCTTGATAGACAATTTCTTTGATTAACAGCAGGTCCTGTGATAAATTGTTCCTTCATGTTGGAGATTAGAGTTTGCTCTGATGTTCAGTTATGTTTCAAATGTATTCATCCAGTCTTTTCTTTCTCTCCTCACTGAAGTCTTGTCTTTATATTAACCTGACAGGTTCTCTGCTAATTAGACTGATGAATGAGTTCAGCCGGCTTTCCTGTCACCGTTCTCCCATACGCTTCTTTAAAGTTTGTACGAAACCCTTCAATGATCTTCATCTATTAACCCCTTGAAGCCTGAATTTATATATATGTACATAAAAAAGACATTTTGTGCGTGTTTCTTCCCTTTAATGAGCTGACAAATTAATTTGGTTATTTAACTGCGACACAACAAAGAAATAGAAATGTAGTTATACTGCAAATGTTAGCAGTTATTACTTTACATAATGACATCAACCATAACTGGCACTGGGGTGACGCAAACGCTTTGTTGGTTGTTTGTCTCATACAAGCGGTTTGGTGCATATTAGCAACAATAGGCTTCGAAGGATTAATAAAGACTAGCTTGTTGTCAGATCATTGCTTAAAGTCAAACACTAACATGATTCTACAGCTAGAAATCAGTCAGCATCCGCAAAGGAGAGTCCAGATCCAAAACGTCACGGATTTGACTTCTATAGAGCTAGGATGTCTAGAATGACACCAGTAGGCACCTAAACGAGGTAGACAGAGTTGCCTTAAAATTGTGTGATGCTGCCACCCAGCCTCTTACAAACCCACAATGTGACCCCTGACCCCTGACGGATGCTTCGGCAGCTGCCTGATGAATTCCCTCCTGAGGCCATTCTAGACGTATCAGCTCTTTGGAGATTAAATTATGTAGATCCTCATCTCTGTTTTTTATCCATAATGTTTTCTTGCTACAATAAATATGTCACTTTTTTGGACCAGTAAGTGTCGACATATTATGAGAGTTGTTTCAGAGAGAAAGAGATTATTTAAACTAAAACTGCATCCCTTAGTGGTTCTACAACTAAAAATCATTTCATCGTGTTTAATTAATACAAAAACAGTTTAGATCAGAAGGATCTTAAGGCACCAAGCAGATAAAAACATGTTTAATTTCATGTTGTCAATGTCTATGGACTAAACATGTTTTAAGAAAAACAAACTAAAAGCCAGATACATCCTGTCCACTGTGAAGCTTATTTTTAAAGGACACATCTCAGCTCTGAAGCTGGTGGGAAGGTTCCGATACTCAAAGAGCCACAGAAATTAAAATATGTAAAAACAAAATTTTGTTACTTTAGTTTCTAACAGATGCGACGGTAAATCTTTATCTTTTGTATTCAGCACTGATGGTTTATTTCTGCTGCTTTGTTTTTCTCTGGTCGCTGCAATAATAACGACGCTGCAAACATTAATCTGACCGATCGTAAACATGATCTGAACAGTGAGCAGTAATGGCCACTTTTTTCTAAAAGCATTACTTACGAGTAAGCATTCAAAATGTGGCAAATCAACAGAGAAATTCTGACATTTGAGTCTGAATCCTGAGGACTAATGTGGCTTTTAGATCCGCCTTGTCCAAACGCTGAAACAATCCATGAAAAACGTCCAATAAATGAGTTTTTCTTTGAGCAATTGGGTGATGTTATTACGGGGACTCTGAGTGAAGTCATGTTCGCTTCCTGCAGAAAACAGTTTGTTTGCTTTTCCTTCTTCCCATCCTCCATCACAGTCAAACATTCTGATGCATATTTATATATATTTTTATATCTATGTATGTATATAGCACATCATAGGCACACACATTCAGATCAGAAAAACAAAGATTCATTCCCGTCTAGCTTACTAAAAGTGGTCACTAACTGAACACCCACACAAGTACTCTGCTGCAGAGTTTATAGGAGAAACTCTCTGGTTTGCAAATGCTAAAAATAATTCTCAAAGGGTGTTTCGCTCCTTATAAAACCCCTGAATGGCGGGGTGGGGGGTGGGGGGGCATTCACACTAGCATAGAAAAGGAAGAACAATGTTTGTTTTCTTTTTTTATATCCACATAAAGGTTTTCTTTGACTCATGAGATAATGAGCTAAGTTTCTTCTTTTTTTTCTCTGATATACAACATTACTCTGTCATTTAAACATTTGGACTAAACATGACTAGCTTTATATGAGAGATTTCATAAATATGTTACATCTCAGGAAGTTTGAACAGAAATATATAAATAAAAACAAAGTGCAACAGACATATTTTTTTGAGACCACAAACACTTCTGTGAGTACATGTAAAGTAAATATTATTGGCAATAGCTTTGATTTTTCCATAGCTGCACTGAAATCAGCTAACATTAGCTACACAGAGATTTTCTTTAAATCCGACTCACGTAGCACAAATAGAAGCCAATGCAATGACTGGATGTCGACTAAGAGACGAGCGCTTCGGCTCTCTACACACACCTACGTTACATCTCCTAACGCCTGGGCGCTATTGGATATCATCCTGTACTCCAGTGTTTGTGTATACAGTGTAAAATGTGTTATACAGTATATGTCTATCTATATAATACAGAAGTTGTGTTTCACAACAACAGTACAGTCTTGTTTTATCATTCTCTCCTGGGGTCTCAAACAGAAAATAATATTTTATCCCCTCTTAGAGCAAAGTGTTGCTGAGAGGTCTAACTTGCTGGTTGCGTAAGAAAAGAAGTGTCCTGAATGCTGAGGAGTGAGCAGCTCTGAATCCTAGTTTGTGAAGTTTAGTTAGCTTATCCTGAGGTAAACATTTTGTGCAATGCTTAAAGAAAAGGTACCAGTGATTTGCTGAAGGGTTTCCCCCTTCCTTGGAGCTGTGTCTTTATGCACAAATTAACTCCCACTGTGTGTCGGTGAGGATATGTGACCAGGTCTGCTGCAAATTTAGTCCCGTTGCAACTATTTTGCTCTCTGACGCCGATTTAGGGGAAGGTACGCTGCAGACAATCAAAGCCCTGCACACTGTAATGCTAATGTCATTATTCAGTTTACTCATTTAGTCGGTGAAGCGTGAAGAAATTGTAGAGAACTCTAATCTTTAGTTTCCAGAGTCAAAGGTGACGTCTTCAAACTGACAGTTTGGCTCTAATGAAAATCAAAAAACTAGAGAGGCTCAATATGCAATTACAACACGAAGCAAAGTTTTTAAAGCAACTTGTGTCGATCCACTAATCTAATTTCTTTACTGTAATCCATTACAACAGTCGTGGAATAAATCTCATTTACAAGCTACAGTCTCCACTGATTTTTCATGGTTTTTAATCTAATAAAACGTGGATTGTGCTCCAGTACGACATGTTAACTCGAAAACATATGGAGTACAGCCTCTCTAAAACTATAACATTCATAAGAACTGCATGTCTCTCTCTCTCAGCCCTAAAGTTCTGTTTACTAGAGAGGATGGTGAGGATCGTCCAGGGTGGTGGAGGTTTATGAGTATTAGAGCTGTTTTCCTAACAGTTAAAGCCTGAGCTTAGAGACGTTTTACCAAACAAGGTCGAGTAAAAAAGAAAAGCAGCCCTTAAAGCAGTTTTGAGGCTGCTTAAAGTGCACGCTTCATTTGGTTTGTGTTCCCTCCCAATCACTTCTATAAAATATTAAAAAATACCACTGAGCATGAGACGAGATGGGCCGCCAGTGGGCAATGCTGATGCTCATCCTCCATATTTACCTTTGGCTATACTTATGCACCATGTTGTCCCTGAACGCAACCCTCCAGCACTACATTCCCCTAAAAACACAACGGCGCTACGTCAGAATAGTGGCAAACATGGCGATTTGCAGAAGACAGGGCCATCGTGTGAGCACTGTGAGTCCAAAAACAGAAATCTGACCTTCATGACCCTTAACTCTGCATGCTGTCATACCACTTTGTACAGCTTGTAAGGCTCCACTGCAAGTGCACAACAGTAGGACACTCTAATGTTAAAAAAAGGTAAAACAAAGCAGTCAGGGCAGTGCTGTCTGTGAACTAAGAATCACCGGGTATGGTTCAGTCAGTTGTTCATATTTATGTGTAAGGATTTTTTTTTCTTCATTAGCACATGTTAACCTGATTCCTTCCCGTTTTAGGTTGTCTGTGACAAACAAACAGCCCAGTATATTCTTAGTCAGATGACAGCAGCTGCATACACACACCTCTGAGCATGCACCATGCGTGCTGCAGTAGGCTCACATTGGTTATGGTGACACAGCACCCATATACAGCAATCAAGATAATGCACATGTGCATAAAAAGTTTCCAAAAGAAAACCAGAAGCACAAAATGAATACAAAACAAGAGCAGACCAATGATGACATCAAAGAGGTTGTTGTAGAAATATCTGCTTGAGAGCGTTTCAGGGGAGGGGCTCAGCTTGTGGACCTGGAAGCTTTGTGTTTGATTTAGCTCTCCACCAAGGACCGGCTGTTTGCTTGTTACGTGTTTGACTTTTTGTTTTTTCTTCTAAAGATAGTTTTTTTTTTGGGAGGGGGGTAATGTCTCTCTGTCTTTTCTCGCTTTTTTCTTTCTTTCTTTTAGTAGGGAGTGAAGCGACTGTACCCTCCTCTGTATAGGCTAGCCTGCAACATCAAAGATGAAAAAGTACCAATCAGTATTCAGGTGACAGCTTTAGTTGGATTCTCTTTCTCTGCAAATTTCCTTCCTTTAAAACTTATTGACTTTCCATGTTGGAACAACTTTCCGGAAGGGAATGGTCAGCAGGCAGATTGATAGTTGATATATTTAAGCCGATAATTGTTTTTTTGCTGAATTGATTGCCTGACTGGATACTCTCTGAGTGTGTGTGTTAGGAACAGGGTCACCAGGAGCCGAAGTAGATTGGTGGATTCAGAGCTTAGCCGATGTAATTTAAAATCTGTAGGAGCAAAGAAAAAAAAAGAGCACTTTCTTAAATGAACCTCATAGAAAGACTAATCCTGAATTTAATAGTTACTCTAATTAAAAAAATAAAAGAAGAAGAAATAAGTATATTTTTGTGCTGGAGAAATCACTCCTTGCAGGGCTGTAAATTAGACATTCACCCGAAAGCAGAAGAAGTTCAGAGAGCTTTAATCACAGCTCCTTTTTATGTGTAGCAGAGGTGCCTGCACCTTTCTGGAGGGGCAAACCACCACAGGATATTAGCCCTTAGATTTAGCACCATGCTCAGGATATCTAGGGCAGACACACATAAAGCATGCAAGTGGGCCTATGCATGCACACCTGCACATGCACACACGCACACAGTCCCTCCTCTCATCTCTATGTGGTTCTGTTGCAATTAGGAATTCAGATAAACTCCAAAGGCTAGTGTGTTCCTTCAAAGGCTAATTTTGCCTAATTTCAGGGAGTCATCTTGCTTGTGCAGAACTTTTATCCATATTAGATGCATCTGCAAGCTGGAAATGAGAAAAGAGAGTTTCCAACCTCAGAGGAACTAATTATTGTATAGCTTTTAAATGCAAAAATGACTTCACTCTGCTGGAGGAGCATTAATCAAATATGATTAAAGAATTAGGAACCAAACGGGTCTTTCCTCTTTAGCTCAGGAGTTTATTAGATATTGGCCTCTGTGCAGAGCATCTCCCAGCAGCTTCACTGTTTAACACCACACACACACATGGACACACACACTCTCTCGGGTCTCTGTTAAGCTTCCCAAGCTCCCAACACACACCAAACATTAGCTCTGATCATTTTAGGGGCCAGATCCCGTTGTCTACTTTCAATCGACAGCACGGTTTTTAGACTGAAGAAAAATGGAAGGAAATTTGGAGGGAAAAGAAGAAAGAATAAAAAACATTCAAGCACATTTTTTAATTAAGTAAATGAAGAGGGAAAAAGAAATGTCTTAATTAATGAAAGCTTTTAGCTAGCAGCTGCACCGGGGAACTTAAAGCTTAATTTTTTTTTTATGCTGTTGAAAAATCGCATGCATGCCGGAAATTTGAGTTATTTCTCAAGCAGAGAGCACGCCTCCGATCAGGCTACTGGGCAGAAGAGGAGGGCCAGGCAACTCCCCACCCCCTTCTATCTTGCTCTCTTGTTTATGTCCCACGGCACACTGCTGCATGCGTCTGATGGCCCTTAATCTCTGGGTTTGGTCTGCGAGCCCGGTCCCATCCCCTCCTCGCCATAAAACAAAACCAAAGAGAAACTGTCAGTTTCATAAAAAGGGTGAGCCGTTTTTTTTTTTGTTTTTTATTTTCATCTTTGATGTTACAGTAGCTGCAAAAGCTAGCTAAAAACAGACATTAACGATTGAACTTCATCCCTTTAGGTTTGGCTGAATGAAAAGAAAAAGATGAGCCAACTCACTCGACAGCGAGTTGAATGATGAGAAATAAAAACAGGAAAGCTTGAAAATGCAGAGTTTGTCAAATGAAAAACAAAAGAAAACAAAAAAAACAGCGGTGATCATTCTCATTGCAGGAATAACTCGTGTCAAATCGTGGATGCATGAGGTGAGCTCGTGTGGCAGAACATACGTTTATTGCACTAAATGTCTGAGCCAACTTCCACATGCCGGGGGCTTCACAGTACTGCTCAGCTCCACTAGGGTGTGCCAGAGAGCATGACAAAAACTAAATCAATTAATGAAAGAATACGTTAATAAAAACCAGTGGCTGCTGTGGCCTCTGGTCTTTATTTTACAGCGTGTGCTAGCTATCATCATGATGTTAGAGTCAGGGTGCAGACAGGAAGAGACGGCGCTCTCAGAGACTTACCATGGTCCCCACACTGTATGTGGCGGCAGGGCCAATCGTGTGGTGGTAGGGGTCTGCTGTTGCATAGACTCTGCCATAGCTGCATGACAAGAGGCACAGAGAAGACAGACAGTCATTGATCTATCATTGACGAGAAGTGCAGAACAGTTATGCTTGTTTAATGCGCAACTCTTTCAAGTTTTTCATAGAATCTCTCGTGGGCTTCCTGCATTATACAAGGTGGTTCACAAAGGAGGGTTCAAAGGTTGGGGAATTCTGCTCGTCTCTTCACTGTCATCTGGATTAACTGAATGGAATAGGTGAAGAGCAGTGGGGAGGGGGGGTTGCAGGGCTGGGTCTCTTCCCCAGTGCTTGTTTACCCAGGCTGCACACTGGGCTCACACCCTTGTCTTTTCATTGCTGCTGGTTTGGAACTAATCCTTCCAATTTCCTTCTAAGACAGGACAAGATGTGGCTGCCTCATTTATTTATTTATTTGACTTCACATATTCCTCTATTTACTTTGCTTCATGTTTTTTTTTCTTTTCCCCACTGCTTGCTTGCAAATGAGGGTCTGCTCGGAGCAGATAAGGCACACCCAGCCAAGGACTGAGGGCACCAAATCAACCGGGAAAAAAAAAGGAGAGGAAAAAGCCCCGAAAGGAACAACAAGACCTACAGCTTGATGTATGTTGTGTTATACCATGTAAATAAGTCCAGCAGAACCAAAGGTTGAGACGTAATGGTAGAAAGGTTCAGCCATGGGACGGTCTGAACCCCAGGGGCCCTATGAGACTAATATGTCTGCAAAACGGCCCTGACCGGAGCGGGTCAGACATCCAGTCCAAAGTCACGCAATCTCCTCAGAGCTTCACGGAAGGCTGCAGGGTTTCTGCTGCTTCCCAGCGGGGCCTCCCTGCTACTTGCATGGCTTTGGTACGGCAGACTTTGAGCACTGTTGGCTTTCTTAGATAATAAATGTTTCATATTTTACTGGGCTTTTACACACCTTCCACAGTCCCGGTCACCTCTTTTTTTTATTTTTTTATGATTGGCTGATAGCTCCTCAGATAAGTCCGATAAGGTATTGCTGAGGCAATACAGGCAAACGCTTATTGATCCAATGGCCATGACCGCTTATTTAAACGGAAACAAACACGAAAAACAAAACAAACAGCCTGAGTGTGAATTATATTAAATCTCAGGGAGAGGTATGGGCAGCAGAAGGAGGAATTAAATCACTGAGAGAGGGAAAAAAAGGCCTGCTGTCCAATTCTGCTCTCGCCGAGCACGGCTGCTCATAATTCGAGCCGCAGCGTGGCCTGATAAATCTTACATTATCGATATGATCTTCAGGCTCTTGGGCAGGGTGTACGTTATCACAAGAGACATGCTCAATCCTTTCCAGATTAGATTCCCAAACCAGCCCAGATCCCGGCTGACAACAGCTTCCAGGGACCGAAATGAATCAGCCAAGCCTCCTCGAACAGAGCACACCTGAACCAGAGTGACATCACTCAGGTTCAGACCCGAGGCCATTCATAAATACCGCAGTGATATACCCACTCTCCCATCACAAGCACAGAGTCACGACATATATCACTGCCTTTCTCATCCAGTCCAACAAGGTTAGCCTTTTTTCCATGCATGTTCTTTAGCTCCAAGCTAAAAAAAGAATATGGTGGCATACCTAATGGATAAGATGAAATGAGTGTAAGAAAACCTCAGGAAACCCTAAATAACCTTCACAGAATACACTAAAATGCTGATGAAGCAGCCACCATTTATCACCGCTACGTTTGGCCCGTAGATATGTTCCTTATTGTTAGGAAAACACTAATTATGTGAAGCTAAAGTCCAACCTCTGCAAGTCCTTCAGTCTTCAACCAATTCTGCTTCAGTCAGTAAAGTTCTTGTTACCAAAGATAGCTTGTCGAACATAGTATAGATGTTCCCATTCTTCTGACCTGAATCTAAAGTGTCAGATCAGCTGCTGATGAAGAAAAATGCATCCGCTACCAGCTAGAGCACAACATAACAGCTTAAGATTAGAGCTTGGCTTGATTGTGTGATCTGGTTAAACAAGATGAATCAGGAGAAAACTGCTGGAACAAGGTGAGTATTTAAGGGTTTATATTGTCAAGAAGCAAACAATAAAACTGAACATTTAGGAACATTTGCATCTTCAGACCCTCCTCTGTGTTCCACAATGGAAAACAAATAGCAATATAAGGTCTGTTTTGCTTAAAAAAAATAAATAGATAAAATCGCAACTTTTATTTTTGGACTGAAATTGCAAACAGACGTCGAAGGGGCCTGTCGTTTGTGCAAAGGTGAACTTTCTATAACCCAGGGGCCCCAACAGAGAATGCCCTGTCTCCTTTTATACCCTTTTTACACTAGTACCAACTTTGAGGGATTCACTGCAGAACATCTTACTTTCTGTAATGTTTCCAATAGGTTCCGTTTCGTGAATCGGTTTCTATTTTAGACCATTTGCTTGTGGTTCCAAATATTCCAAGTTGCACTGAAAAGGACTATTTGTCATCAATTGTCAGGGGCAGGTTTCACTGTTCAACATCCATAATTTTAATAATATATCATTATATAATAATGGACTTATTGTGTATATAAACAGTGTTATAAGGTAGCAGTAGGAGGTAGCATTAGCTTAGGTTTATATTTACTGTAGTTCGTATCCTTTAATACTGCATGGCAGCCCATTCAATAATAAATAATACGTTCAAATTGAACTGATCTGACCCATCTCAACCTGAATACATAAGTTACCAAAGGCAAAAGCTTCCACCTTGTGCTGGAACCCCGGATCAACTGGTCAGCTGACCAGTGACTGATTGTGGGTGTGGAGACGGAAAAGCTCTGGCAAATAGGACGGGACCAGATAGTTAAAAAACCTAAAAACGAACAGGATGACTTTAAAATAAACTCTAAAACAACAATAAGAAGTCAGAATCAGCGTTATATGCTCCCTTATTCTGTTCAATGTGTAGAGGCTCTGTACAGCAAACATACATAGTTAATTCAAAGAACCTGAGAACTGAAGCTGCTGTAATAATTCACATTAGCTACGGTTTTATGATTATTGTTCACATGATGATGCAGAAATGAGTAATGCTGGAATAACACCTGCTTTCATAAATTAGTACTGTTGTTCTGACCCTCAATAGCAGACTAGGGAAGAAAAACATTGATCTAGTATGAATGTTTTCAGCTTGAGGTCTCATTATCTAAAAATGTGACAGCTGTGTTGAAAACAAAGAGTTAGAGATCTAATATTGAAGACTAAAACTTACTGGGCTTGAAATTTTGTCTGGAAAAGATGAAATTATAACGTCAAAACAAGCTTAAGATCATTTATCTAAGAATGTGCTCATGAACGATCCCGATCAAGCTTGAACTCTCTTCTCCAAATAATGAAAGAAAATTAGCCTGAGCTTGTTTTATAAAGACATTATGAAAATGTTACAATGAAACAACCTCGATGTGAGAGAAAACAGTGTCATCAGTGCATAATTAAATTTTCGCAGCTTAAGATTGTGTCACTGCTGCATCAGTAAAATAACTTGAGACCCTACAAAGACAAGATTACAGAAAGAGCTTAAAATGATGAAATAATAAAGCTTTTACCAAACCTAAACAAAGCTATTGTGGAAACTTTCATTGCTACAAGCAAACTAACTAAACCCACCAATCCAGTGAAAAAAATACTAGTATGGTCCTAAAATTGACAAATTTCTTATGCTCTTCCCCCCCACCTTCATTTTAAGTTGTGTACAATTGTTGGACATACCCAAATAAAAACAATTAATAAAAGTACACCCCAAAACTGCTTCCATTTAAAGTGCAGGGCTTCTAGTTTTCGGTTAAAAAAACTTCTTACCGCTACAACAGTTACACATCTTAAATCATACGAGTTCAAACATGTTAAAAAGTTTATTTTTCATCCAGGAAAAAAAGCCACGTTCTAGTTTTCTTTAGTTGAGCGCACATCACAACATGCATGTGTAATTCACCACACTTGTTCCTGTTGTTCACAACAGTTTTACATTGATAGGTATGTTGATGCTGTAGGCCTTTGTTTTATGAACATTGGGCCACAAATGTGTCCAAATTTACCAGGTTCTGTTCTCACCATAAACAGAAACATTTTCTTATCTCGTAGGCAACAGATTTGACCTTTTTTTCATGAAGGGGACAAAAGCAAATGTGCAACATCCTAGAGTGTGAGTAAATATATCTTAATCAAGTGGCTCTCACATCAATTCTGCATAAAAACCTAAACCAGGAGGGATGATGACCACTGTTTTAAAGCTGTTGTTGTTGGCTTCTACTTCATTCGTAGAGACGTTGCTGCGTCAGAACGTACTTCAGTTCAGTTCAATTTATTTGTATAACGCCAATTCACAAAATATCCCACATGGCAAACAGTGGTTGTTGACTTACATGTTGAATCAATGTAATGTTTTAAACCATAAGTAATTCTACAGCCACTATCTAAGCTTTTGACAAACAGCATTTATTAGACGTTGGCTTTCAATCTCAATTCAACGGGAATTGATTCATTGATTCAATGACATCTTTTCAACACTGGATGTTTGTTTAATGGTCTATCCACCATTAATTATCAACTTTGACCTAATATCAGCCTTTCCAATGAAATTTTGCTATCAGTGATGTCATCTTAACTTCAGAAGTATGGTGAAATCAAATTATTCAGGCGGATTGGTTAAATGTTTTCTTTCTAAGGAAAGGCAGCTGATTAAAGAACACTGTGTGTGACCATAACAGGTTGGGAGAACATCTTTTGCTACTCAACTCAAGCTACAGAATGTTTGATTCAAAAGCTCAGAGTTTGTTGTGGTAGCGAGCAACCAGTGACAAGAAGCTAAGGTGGATTTGTGGATTTTTGCCAGAAAAAGCTTTAGTTTTCATGTCTGACTTTTGACAGAAGAAAAACGCGTTCTGAAGGATTAGACACCCACGTGGAGCAAGGAAGGGGCCTACACATACATAATTTGACTCATTCGATCACAGTGTTTACCGCCTAGGAGGGGTTCTCACCTGTCACTGTAAGCAGCGGTGGTGGTGGGTTGGGCAAATCTGTATGCTGCATAGCCGCCCTGTTAAAATACCAAAGTATTAATTAGTGATTAAGCACAACCTGCTCAGAGAAAGGTTAGAACTCAGATACACAAGCAAACAACAATACAGACTCAGAGCTTTAAATGTCACTGCACAGTGTTTTGGTCCTGAGCCCACACCTTTGAGCTGCAGGTTCCCTCAGAGACACCAGAGGGTGCTGTTTGATATATGGTGCATGCAGCAGGAGGTGGCATTAGGGGGATGAGTGATGATCTGAGGAAGCAGCACGTTTGGGGAGAAACTTATTGTCGCACTACAAGCCTGGTGGAGCAGCAAGAGCATGGCAGAGAGGCAGAGCCCCCAAATCCTGCCCATTCTTGGACTGACGTTCTGCAGCTACATTATTGAACATCTGCTTTGCCCTTACTACGACACCCCCCCCAGCTCACAAATGAAGTAAGAAGGCAGAAGACGTTTGAACCGTTGGGGAGTCAGGACTGCTGTATTCATTTGCCAGAGTGGAGAAGGAATTAAAGACCTGATTGCGGAGTGCTGCTATTACTCTCTTTGAAAAATGAAGCTGTTCTCCCACTGTTTTTCTATTAGTGCCACCGGAGTGTGTGCCCATCTGTGTCCATACACCGGATAGGTGCCTTTTAATAATGCACCTTTTCATTCATTTTTAACTCATCCATGAAAGTTTTGCTGCTGAAAATCTAGACAGATTCGATCCCAGCTCCTTTTTCATGGGGGAAGCAGGAAGTCACGGCAGATGAGGCGGATGACTTCCTGTGGGACGGGGCCTGCCTTGGGACCGCGCTGATTACGGCAACAGCCCGAACAAACAGGGGCCAATAAATCACTGCATTGTCAAGTCCTGCACACAGCACTGCTGCACATTTGTTATTTTGTCATGGAGGGTACGCATCGGCGCAGTCGTGCACGTGTGTACTGGCATGTTTCTACATGGAGGAGCATGCATATGTATTAGCACATGTAACTTGGGTGATGTATGTTTATATGTGCACGCATGGACGTTTGGTTTGAACGATTGTGGCTTTGGCTGGATGACAGCTGAGGACACTAAGGCGCTAAGGGACGGCTTCCTGTTGGTCACTAGAGACCCTTCGTACACAGAGGTCTGAAGCACTGCAGTAGTCATGGCCCAAAGTAATGCCTTTGATTGGGGGGGGGGACTGACCAGGCCTCAGTCAGTGTACGCTGAGTCTGCGAGCAGAGGCTGAACATCACTCAGACCACAGCCCGGCTCTCTTCTACGGTGGTGGGTGTCTGTGCAATAAAAGTCAGTGAAATACGGTCCTATCATGTGGGCTGCTGTGGAAGTCATCTATCACTCGGGTTTAGCATTTCATTCCCAGACAACGGTCCTGGTCGGGGCGAAAGTGAGAAGCAGCTGTCAGCGCCGCCAAGCTCACTGTCATCTCGGCAGAGAGAGGAAAATCAAAGGGACAAATTACACCCCCTCCTCCCACACACGGACGTTTGGACTGATGTCAAAGTGGGGCAATGTGGTAATTTCAACATCATCTCTGCAGCCTCCATGCTCCTCGGTGTCGGGCGGCCTGCCTCTGACGCGACCCCGCCCGCGTGGACAGATCCACAGGGAAGGCAAATCCCTTTATCTGCTGTTCCTCTTATCTCCCTCCCAGTGATTGCTGGGGGGTGTCTGGCTCCACACAGGCCGATGTAGACCTCCCCCTCCTCTGGGGCAGGCAGGATATCCCAGCCAAGCCCTGTGAGTGAGCAGACATCAGGACAGGAGAGGGACCCAGACAAATCTGAAGGAGTAAATGACCCAACTTGACATCGGACACTGAGTCAGGGTCCACCTCTTTGCCAAAGTCTGAGATCAGAGGAGGGAGGAGCTGAGGGGGTTTTAAATTTTGTTGTTGGTTTCTTGGCATGGCAGACTGAGTCCTAATCGACGCTGGCTTGGCAGCGAAGCTGGGTGAGAGGCGGGGGGGCTGAGGAGATCACGTTTTCGTCTCCAGGGCTGAGCCCTGTGTCTGCTGTGCTTCTCTTTCAACCGAGCAGTCAGGAGGAAAAGCCAACCATACTCACATAGATCTCTGCTCCGTAGAAGCCATCTTGGTAAACCACCCTGTGAAGTCATAAAACAGGAAACAAGTATTAGTTGGCACTGCAGCCCACCGAATCCTCCGCCGTCGCCGTTCTCCTCCAGTTTTCATGGCCTGCATGCCGGGCGAGGTCAGATTTCTGGCAGCTTCATCTTGCTGTACCACAAATAACGAATGACACATTAAACTGAAAGGTGCAACCGTTTCAAATCCCTGTCCAATTTTCTGCTCGGCTAAAGTTGTTTGTCTTTCCAGTTGCTGCAGTTGTTGTCAGGAGAGAGGAAGGGAGGACAATAGAAAGCAGCTTCGTCACGTGACTCTAAAGTATAAATCAACTAGCTGCCATCGGTACCAAGGGGCCCTCAGAGCGGGAGGCAGGGGATTGTGGGGTTTCTAGTCGCGGTTTCAGTGGCGAGTCTCTCTGCAGTGAGACCAATCCTGATCTGATCATAGATGGTCACACTGGGACTTTGGCTGGCCTCCGTCACACCAGAGTGTGGGCAGGAGATCAGCACTGGCTCTGGTCACAGTCCAGTAACACCTACCCACTCTGACCCTGCCACTGTCAAAACCACAGACGTTACCAGCAGAACAACCTGGACTCCATGCGAAGGCAGAGCTACTAGCAGAGTTAGGTGATTCAATTTCTCTGAGGGTCACAATACTACATCTGAACAATAAACAAGATGTTTTACACAGAAATGGGGCCAGGTAAGTATGTCTATAAATATCCCCATGTTTAGAATCATTTACATGAGTATTTTCTGAGTAATTAAACTGATTTAATTGCAGCTGTTTTTATCCAGCCATGTTGGTTCCATTTCCACCTCATATTGAACATTATTCTGTCCTACTTCTAAAGGCCTTATTAAAGAAGAAAATCCACATTTTCCGGACGGTTCCATGATGCCTTGTGACCCTCTTTAAAACTGAAGAGGCCTTTTCCAAATTACTACAGTTATTTCTCACCTTTTTCCTTCCTCTAAACTTTCTGAAAAGATGCTGTAAACAGCAAGGTTTCCTTCCTAAACCTGCTGACTGCACCACTTCCAGAAAACATCTCAGTTGAAAAAAACTAAACTGTGATTTAATGCAAAATTTTAAGCCGAAATCATTGAAATTAAAAGGTTTAAATGGTTGAAATGAAACACATGGATCTTTTTATAGGAATAGAAATGTAACATTTTAAATAAAACAAACTTTCATTGATGCCTGTTTCTTTGTTTCTGAGTTCAAAGTTTCATGTGCGGATAAATTTATTCGATGGGTAAAGAGGAAATACTCACGCTCCATAAGCAGGGATTGGTGGAGGTGGTGGAGCTGTGCGGAACGTGTTGTAAACAGCTCGTCCCCTTCCCCGCAAGTGGGCACCCCTGTAGGCCACCGTAGCGCCTGTGGCAGGGTAGGGGAACCCTGTTACTGCAGAGGAAAAAGGAGAGAAAATGGCTTTCAGAGAACATCCTCGGCTTGGCATTGCTTACCTTATGACAGAATACATTAGAGAGAGACGTGTGGCTCTGCTTTCCCTATGACAGAATGCATTATGTGGAAGACAAGGAAACAATAGATTTAATCTTTTCTAGGTGCGCCTCATCGAGCACTCTCCCCTTTCCCAGCTCACTGCTTTGTGTCGTACTCAGCAAGGATCCACATTTGCTGTACGCATTCTTCCCTGATGCCTGGCGAGGGGCAGCCTTGAAGTCCGGGCGGCTAATGGATGCAGTATCACTAGTTTCGCACCACGGCTTTTGCACAGTTTGGACTGGAATTAAAGAGTGGGAGGCACGACGTAAAGGTGGAACCCAGGAGATGAATTTTAGGAGGCTGCTGATCAACAATCAGCCGATCTCTGAAGTTGATGGGTTTCAGGTGGAGGGAAGAGGGGGGCTGGGTGGGGTGGGGGTGCGAAAAGCAAAGGTTGTTGTGACAAAACGGTCACGGTGAGATTAGAGGGCAGCTAATGGGAACTTCAGGTCTCCATTTAACCTTCAATCAGTCCAGCGGCTGTCTGATTACAGCCTGTAGAGGTGCATACAAACACACCGATCTCCAGACGTGATTAAGGCGGCCTCCACTCTTCCTGCGATTGTAATTCCCTGAACCCCCCCCCCATTACTCTTCATCTTCAGCAAAACGACCCTTTGTCATCCTCGCCTCACCTTATTTTTCTTAACCTATTTCCAGTGAATTCATGGCAGACCACTTTCTATCAGGGATCTCTCTGTAAACCGCGTTGTCCCATCTCGCAGGTTAATAGCATGAACGCCATCTAAAAGAAAAGATCTCGTGCTACGTTTGTGGCGTTAGCCCCGCAGCCGTAGAGCGTTGTGATGAAGAAGGCACGCTCTGGCCCCGCTGACAGGGAGACGGATTAGCTGTGCTTTTAAAAAAACAGAGCACCAGCTTTAACGTCTGCTACCATTAACAGCGCTCTCCATTAGTGGATATATTCAAACTTTGCATCTCATTGGGTCAGGCGACCCCCTCACTAACATGCAAGGCACTTTGTTTGCTGCCACTGTACCAACCAACGCCCGATTTCCCCCAAAAGTGATTTATAGCTCTGACCTTGACATTTATATTGGGGGGGGGGTCCCCGAAAAAGCAGTTGCTAAAGGGCACAAATAACCCTCGTTCTGAAGCCCCCCCCCCAGGGCCTCCTCAAAAGAAAAATAAATTATGCTTCTTCCTTTCTTTTTTTTTTTATTAAAATTTGTATGCGATCTGCATGCAGTGATGTATGTGAACGTAAACTCATAATGAGTTGGCGATAGGCTACACTGCTTCAATAATAACCCATAAATCAAAGACACTGTCACACCTTGGTGAGTGCGTGAAAAGCAACAACAGCCGCCGCGGCGTACAGAGGGAGCACAAACCTGGTCGAGCCACCAAAGTCAAACACCTTTTTCCTGGGAGGGGCGCCGCAGAAAATATGAGTTATGTGCCGGAGGGCGGCAGGGTCAAGCCGCACCTCATATGTCATGTGTTGTCAACCTGAGAGAAGCTCAATACCTGCAGAGCCAAGTTGGACCCGGGGTAATCCAGTGATGGGGTCATAACCGGCTCTCATAAAGAAAGATCTGATTTTCCACAAGGTTGATCTCTCTAATACTTCCTGCTCAAATACATGAGCATTTAATCCACGCGCTGGGGACCAAAAACAGCTTAATCTAATCAAGAGTCTGGAGCTTAATTATCCCCCTAAAGTACACTCCAACAATGAGAGGATCTGTCTACATATATTAAGACGGCAATTAGCCTTTCTTTTCTGTCATTTACACAGCTGGTAGGTTTTGCACAAGTCCTCAAGAAAAAACTCCACCTTAGTGAGTGAAAATCTGAATTGGTGAGTGAAAAGCCACTCATCTCCTGTCTCTGTTGGAATTAGCTGCAGAGAAGAGCCTCTGAGTGGTAGCCTGAGGGGGTGGCCATACGACTGCGGTTCTAAGTGACAGCTGTCTGTGGCGCTGAAAGCCTCCAACACCAGTAATGAAGAAAAGTTTGCCAATTATATCACTATGAGCTAAATGGAGTGATGTGCGCTGCATGCAGATCTACCTCAGAGGAGTTCTTTTAGTTATTTTAATCTTTTCTTTCCATTTTAATGCAATTCTAACACCTGCATCTGATTTATTTTGATGAATAATAAAATCAAACCCCTTTATAACTCATATAATTAATCATTTCCATTAACAGAGGGCGTGAATCAGGGCTTCATGCTCCCCACTCACATTGCTACCACACCCATGTGTTCATGTGAGGCCATTTGAGTCCATTCTGCATAAATTATGGAGTTTAAAATCACATTAGTGCACATTAAAACAGGAGAGAGGTAAGCACAGTTATTGTTTGCCTACCAGCTACTGCACACCATAATTTGTGCCAGCGCTAACTTTTATTGCCAGCTCTCTTGGTTTAATTGGGAACCCTCAGTTTGAGGAGGATACGGAGCTGGTTGGGGGGGGCAGTGCGGCAGACCCCGCCGGGTCCTCCTCCGCTCCCCTCCCCCGTCAGGAGGAGGAGCCGGTCTACCCTAGAAGAGGTTAAGAGCGGGGAGCTGGCGTAAGGCTCTCATCCGTCATTCTCCTGAATGGGTTTTGAGGACAATAAACCTGTAGCGCCAGGACGAATGGAGACGAAGTGTGCTGTCACCGAGCCACGATTTATGGCTCCCAATTTCACTGATCTCCTGCACAGAAATGAGGACTGATAAACAGTGATTAATCGCCTTTATATACCATTTTAACTTCCACCAAAACTATATCAACAGTAATGGTGAAGATTTGGATAAAATCTGCAGCAGGATTCTTCCGTGAAACACAAACCTATAACATTAGAAGCTCTCGTTAGGGTTGGCTTCTTCTTTCTTTTTTCATAAAGGAATCAGTTTCCTGCAGATTAGGGGGGTTTGGTTTCAAAAATGTATCTCTTTATTTATGTTTCCCATCTTCCCAGCTGGCAAGCATATGTTGTCGTTTAGGCTTGGCAAACTCCAGCGCCATGTCAAGACGACTTGAAAAATTAGCAGCCAATAAATCACGCAGCCCCTCCTGCTTCCCCTGCCTGGAGTGGTGGACCACACTCCCTCTGATTTATGAGATGATTTGGGAAGTGTGTGTGTGAGGAAAATGGAGGAAGCGTGCATGAAAAAGGAGACGTGTATTAGTGTCTGTGTTCTACATAGGTTATCTATTTCTGTAGGCTGCTATGCTTTGGTCTGAGTGTAAGAAAACAGGGCAGGTGGTGGAGCTGTGAGTGCACATGTAGGGGTGGGAACATGATTGTTTGCCGAAGTTGAGGCTTATATAACGTTCGGATCTTTTAGTTTTGGAGAAAATTCTTTCTGATGGTGTCAAAATGAATGTGTTTGATGCTGTAAAAGGAGCTACACTCGGAGGCGAGCATGTTTGTGTGCATAAATAATTATCATAGGAAGATGTTGAAACGAAAGGAGTGCCGGGGGGTGGGGGGGGCTAGTGGGAAACAGGGGAGGAGGCTCGATGAGGGTGAGGGGTTGGGGCTGAAATAAAAATGATAGATGACTGCTTTCTGTCATGGACAGTTATTTAGAGGTTCGCCGTAAAGCTGTCCGGGGAATGAACAGATTTTAGTCTAATGAGCAGAAAGGAAAGCCGTTAAAGTGGCGCGATGTGCTCAGCACTTCTTCCAAATGAAATAGTACCATTTCCCCCTCATTAAAATGCAAAGGGTTCATATAACATACAGCAATAAAGCTGGCATGTTGAGGCAGAGAGAGATAGGGAAAACCCCACTGAGCTCATCTCGTTCCTCCATTACTGAGACCAGAAGGAATAGCGGCCTTCGACAGGGTGGGTGCCAACAATATCTCTCACTCAATCTCCCTTATTCGGTTAGCTCTGTAAAAGTCAATCTGGTGCACTTGGCAAATCCATCCACAGCAGCAGCCTCCACAATCTGATAACAGTTGCAGAGGCGCTTGCTCTTGAAATCATTTTTTTTTTTAGCTTTACAGTTGCACACTGTGCAAACAATGGCTCAGGCTCCCTCAGCCACTCAGAGAAGCTTGGATCATCCACTGCTTATCGGATCCACTTTGATTTACGGGGAATTTTATGTTCAGTCGGTTCAGGATGAACCTGATTGTGGAAATTCAGGGGGTCAGATTGGGATTGGCTGCGGCTGATAGTGGACTTGGATATGTGGGGAAAAAGGTACAGGGAGAAATGAGAAAAGCAGTCGTACCAGCATACAGTTCAGGACCATAGACAGCTCCTACCACCGGGTTCAGCTTCCAGCCTGGAAACGAAGAAGAACCTCCTCTTAGATCTCAGTTTAACTGGAGCTTGATTAGCAGGCAGCACTCGACTCGGCACTCACCGTTTGTGTAAGGGTTGGCCACTTTTTTGTTTGTCATCACTCGTGCGGTTGCATTGTTCACCTGTTTAAAGCAGGAGAGGACACATTGTGTGTTTACAAGTGTTAACAACACAGCCAGAACCATTCAGACCGGGCCTCGAGCAAGCAGCAAACCAAAAAGAACTGAAACACATTCTCAAAATAAAAAAGGTTTGTGCAGGTCTTCTACAGATTTCTGCTGTTTGGACTTTTTTATTATTCTGTTTCAGATCATTAAACCACTTTTAACATCAAACTTTTTTTTTTTTAAAAAAAAAGCAGTTTTCAAATGTTAATTTAGTTTATTTAGTGTAAAAATCTCTCTAAATCAGTCATGTTTGTAGGCTAAATGAGAATTAACAGCAAACAGCCATAGTGTTTTTTTATTTAAAACGACAGTTTTAATTAAACTAAACACCACAGAATCTCACTACTTCCTGCATATCAGAATGATACAAATGAAAATAGCCACACATTACTGCCTCCTAACACGACGTACAGGCTTACTAAACTTCACCTTCCAACTGTAGTGTATTGTTATTCAAGACAACATGGTGGACGCGCCTACTTATCTCGCCACAGCCATTGAGTGTTTGTAATAGCACATAGTAATTCTCAAGGCATGTTTCCATGCAATTCTCATGTCAATCTGCACCAAACTTATAAAATATTGTAGTGGATTAAACCTAATGTCATCATATATTTATGTTACATTTGGCTGCAATAAACAGGAAATAGAGGTAGCAAGCTAGCAGGGTCCACATTTCAGGAATGTAGCGAGATTTTAATGCAGTGTATAATCAAGTTGTAAGTTTTATCACTTAAGTTAGTGCTTAATCTCTCTCCCCCATCTAGTGATGTAAAGAAAGTACTGTTATTCTTACACTAGAGATCAGGATGCCGGCAGCAGAAACACCTAAATAGTCATGAGGAAAATGTTTACTATGCAGATTGTATCTAAAAAATATGCTTCTAATTCCACTGTAATAAAAATGTCTAAAACAGTTTTACAAAATTTTGTCATTTGATTCCATCAAGATCTTCTGATGTGATACCTTAAAATGTGCAAAACCAACAAGTCATCTGACGCGACTTGGAGGGTTTTGTCCGACTCTTCATTCAGTCACATGCGAGGGTTTTTAGGAAGGAAAACTGCTACTGAATGTCGTTGCACATTTTTGATGAGGTCAGTGGGTCCTAAATTTGGAGGTGCACCCCCTAGAGGGGGCACATTATAACTGCAGGGGCAGGCCGTGGTAGAAATGAATTACATAAAATTCCTATTTTGAGAAATATATATAAAAAATACAGTTTCCATGTTGAACTTGCAGTTCTTCTACTTGCACATTAAAATAAACAGTTAAAATGGTTAGATTTTAAAGGTAGTTTTATCAAGTCTGTAGTTTATTATATTGCATTTAATTTACTGCAGTTTCCTTTGTTCAACTGTTGAAAAGGTTGGGGGGGGGAGAATGTTCTCCAGCTACAGAGAACAGTTCAGTCCTGGTCCTGAATAGAAATAAATCGATCCAATATTATTATCAGTATCAGCCCCAATACTGAAACAAATTCTAGACTTGATATTGATGAAAATAGGCCCCTATCTATTCTGCTCATTTCTATAATAAATTAGGTTCAAACCTTTGAGCAGCTGTAAGGTTTCCCTCTTTGAATTCTTACAGTGATATTTGTTCTTTGGATAAATAATTATCCTGATAAAAAGATTTACAGTTTTTATGACTTCATTTTCTGACATACTGATCTCAAGTCAGTATTTGGGAAATCCATGAGTACAATAATACATATTATTCTTTGTAGAGAGGAGTTTATGAAAGCCTATGGAAAAATATATTAAAGTGAATCAAGCTCTGCGATTGGAAAAGTATTTGATCAGAAGTGAACCATCATGTCCATTTTTTGTTGTTTTTTTAATGTTCTTTGTGAGACTTAAGGGATGTTTTTTACAGTTTGTTGCTCTTCAACCATTTCCAGACTGATAGAGGTCAGTGAATTTGTTTCTAATCAGTGATTATATGTCTTCAGATTTGTTGCTTGATATGATATCTTTAGCCTACTTCAAGTTGTCAGAGAGGTTCTGATTTATGGATTCTGGGGTCTGGCAGTAATCAAAATGAACAATGAGATGAAAACTGCTTTTTTTTATTTCACTCGAGTTCTTTTAGTCTGATTTTAAAAAAAGTTTGATCTGAAATGCTTATTTGGACAAAAAAACAGAAGAAATCCTTCAGGGGAGAACAGCTTTTTCACGGGACCTTAAACAGTTGGTTCCATCACAAACATATCTGCTGCTTTAAAAAGAACGAAACAATGAGAGCATGCAACATCTTCATGTTTGAGAAAAAGAGACCTTCTTTCAGTTTAATGTATTGATTGAAGAACCAAATATGTGCCACAAAAAAGGAAAAACTAAAACCTGGACTGTTTGCACCTGATGGGCTTTTTTTGAAAACACAACCAGAACTTGAAGCAAGCGGCAGCAAACGAAGGTAACCAGGAAATGCAGGTCGTCTCAGATTCAATAGGACCCGTAGGGAGACGGCATGCATTCATTCTGCCTTGTCAGGTGATGATGGACAACTTGTCCAGGTGGACATGTATGGATTCCATATTCTACTGAGAACGGATTACACGCACCATTATGCATGCATGCAACCAGATCCACACACAAACGCTAGCCGCATGCTTATGCTTGGATATGCAGGTAAACCAAGAACACAGCAGGCAGGAAAGGAGAAAAAAGGGGGAAAATGGAAGCACCTCGATTTTGCGTCCCTCTACGATTGTACCATTTAGTTTCTCCCGTGCACGATCAGCGTCTGTGCTTGTTTCAAAAGTTACAAACCCAAAGCCCTGAGAGCGCCACGTTAGCCACAGGTAGAGAAGAAAGGACACACACACAGAAGGGGGGGGAGGAAGAAAGAGGTGAGAAGACAGGAGGTGGTGAGCAGCAGCATCAGCGTCGGCAGTGGAGTCAAGTTGTAAGCAGCCAGATTAATTAGAGGCAGTTAGCGAGGCGTCAGGAAACAGCAAACAGAGAGATCCGAGGAGAGAAGAAGAACAGTGACATGACCTCACACAGCAACACCAACAAACCTGCCCGCTTTACCCAATTAAACGGCACAGCTGCGGTGGCATGGGTGAACGTCAGGAAAAAGAGGATGCAAAACACTGTTGGCTGCCATAATAGTGCTTTAATTATCTGAGTAACTTCAACAGCGTGGCTGCTGCTACCGCCTTCCCTTCGTTTGAGGAAAACCCAGCAGCAGAGGAGAGGAGGATTTCTCCTCAGCTTGATCTCCGACTGCTTCTGATACAGCGTGCTAATAGCTGCACCATCTCAACAGAAACTGGAATAAAGAACTGATATTGACTCTAGAACCCGACTAGCATCCACCCAACCTCTCATTTCCATCCCATCCCCCACCTCCCGCTCTCCCCACCAACACTCCCCTGGGAGGGTTTGTCACTACACTGAGTTATGTGGACTGGGATACTGGACCTGAGCGCTGTAGTGGAGCCATTAAGATATTCTGGCCAAACAAGTCCCTTTCCCTTAGTTTCTATATATACTTCTAGAGGTATGTGCAGGGAGGCAGGGAGCATGGCCGCTGCTGCCTGATAATTGCTTGAGGATGTAATACGTGTGAGAGATGGCGAGCATGTGATCCCGCATGCACACACAGGATCCCCTGGCTGCTAGCATAAATAACACCAGACCTGTCCACGGGGGAAAAACGTAGATAAAGAAATAAATTCAAAAAAGGATTAGAGGGCAAAATGAATCCGTTGGACTCTCAACCTACTCTGGTGTCTATCTTTTTTTTTTTATCACAAACAAATAATTAGCTTACAAGAGGAGAGAGTGGAGGAACCATTTTTCAAAGGAGACAAACATATTGAATGCAAATTACCAAAGCTTCATAGGAAATAGATTATTTATTAATGGCCTGATAGGTTCATTATATAACACAGAGAGTGCGCAAGGGAGAGAGGCATCATGGGTAATGGCTTTGTGGGGCACAAACAATAAATGCTTGTTACGGCGAAGGAGGCAGGTTTATCCGGTGCTCAATCTTGTCTGGCAGAAGGAGCTGAGAGCAGCAGCAGCATCGGCTGGTTCCTGGTCTCCCTGTGAGCCCGTATACCGGCCCAGAAGCACTCCCGGGTATGAATGGGAATCAATAGTATTCATGCCTCAACACCCAGCCGGGGAGCCTGTCGCCTTTATGAATGGAAAGCCGTGGAGCTTAGTACACTCTATTAAATGAACAGCTGGATGAGTAGCACTCGGCTGTTCACACCGCCGCAGGCTTCACCTGTCCTGCTACGTGGTTAGGAGACTGATACTGCAGCAACGCCTCAATGCTGGAGCCATTTTTCCTCCTGAGAGCTACCCCTGCTTCTCTGGCCTCAGATTGATGCAATCCATGTTGTAAAACATTCAGGGGTTAAACTCAGTCACAAGTACCCCAGGTGCTTACTATAGATGTGTTTTAAAGCGGTGTTAATGTTGACTCTGTGATGGACATGTTAGCCCAGGTCACATTAATCCGCTACTGGAGATATTCCCCAACGCTTCCTGTCTTGCCTCCTGCGATGAGGCTTGCTAACTTAAAACCACTGCAGCTCCACATTGGGGGAAAAATGCTGAGCTGCTTCTTATTTAAATAAATCTGCATATTTGTGACCTTTTTGTAAAGACTAACAACCTGTATAGAAACGGTGAGCTCGGCGCCGAGCGCCGCATAAGAAGAAAGTGCTGAGAAAGGTAGGAGCACATTGTTAGTTTGGATCTTATTATTGTTAGGTTTTATTTTTTTACATATATAACAAGAAGAAATGCTAAACAAGGCCATCTTCATGCTTCATTTGGCTCATTTTAATTAATTTATTCAATATATAGATGTCCTGTTTTTGAGGAAACGCCCTGAATATTAATATGAAACTGATAAACATGTCCTGTTCATTTAGTGTGAAACAAGATGCCACTACGCTGAGCGCTGAGATACCTGGGACTGGACTGAGTTCTAGTGGTATCACAGCACCTGGTGAAATAAGTAGCAGTAAAAGGATGTATGGAGCAAGTTTTGTTCCATTATTGTTGCAAGCAAAGAACACATTTTAAAAATGGAAATTTGGAAAAAAATGCAATCCAGAAAAGAAACTTAGAACAGGTTTTAGAGTAACTTTGCTGTCTTCCTGGATCTGATTTTAAAGTTATTAAAAACATTTTGTCCATTTTTTTGCAAATTACCATCTTTATAAATAGCTTTTACAGATCACATCCTTTTGGGGGTTAGAAGCAAAGACTCATTTCTATTGGTCTGCTGGACCTTAGCAACAACCTTTTTATTGGTCAAGCGTTTGCATTGGGCTTACAGTACAGAATGTGATCTGTAAAAACACAAATGGAAAATAATGCAGTTAATAAAAGTCATTTTGAAAATGTAACTTATAAAAATGTAAAATAGAAAGTCTGAAAAAAAATTAAATGTTTAGTTAAAAAATCTGTAAAAATATCTTTTATGATTAAATTAAACACAAAATAATTTGAAGAAATAAAATCTTCAAAAAGAAAACAGCAAAACATTCCTAATAAAAGATTTTTTGATTCAGAAGTTTTATAAAGTTTTGTATCTGGATTACAAGTTTTCAGATTTCCATTTACAAAACAGCTTTGATGGAACAAAACTCACTCCATAGCAGCGGATCTTCCTCAGTTAGACCATCATCATCATCATCAGGAAGTTGATGCATTTCATGGATTAAGTTACAAAAAAGGAATTTGATGTTGATGACTGAAGCTTTCAGTTACACAGAGTCTTAGCTGATCATCTGTAGAGTACAGACCAATATATCATGTTCCTGTGCCGTACTGGACCGGACCGAACCGGACCACAAGTTCACTCAGGGCTTGGTTTCAGGCCCCCTTTACATGAACCACCTCACTGTGGCGTGGAGGAGAATGCTGGTTCTTCATTAATTAATTCATTTAAAGTCAACAACCTTGTTTTTCACTTAAGCTTCTTTTATCCAAATACAATTAAGATTTGAAATGGATCTAAGAAAAGGGTCTTGACTGTAATTATGGTTCCGGTTGATCTGAAGCTTCGACACCAAACGTGATTTTACTTGGATTCTCTTCTTACTTCTGCACCTGATTTTTTATCCATTTTCTTCTTCCACTAATCTTTCTATGCTCACAACCATCCACCTTCTCTAACCACCTTTTGTGGTTCTGATAGACAGCAGGCTTCCAGCGGATGATGTAGGCCTTAACAGAACTACCCTCAGTAGTGAATAAGGATTTCACTTTTGAATTGGATCAATGGGAAAAAATGCAATATTCTGTTTTATTCAGATGCAGCTGGAAGTTGGAGACTCTTATTTTGAAGTACATAGGAAGAGCACCTGTCCTCAGCCCCTCAAGGTGTTAATTCTGTCCTTTTCATAAGGGCTTCATTCAGGTTTCAGTCATTGTTTAGTTACTCGCTGGATAAAATTAACCATGTAGCCAATAAAAGACACTAAAAACTTGTAAAGAGAAAATTGCGACCAGCAAACAGTCAACAACGTTAAAGTTCATAGCCTCCTGTCTGGATAAACTTGTGGCTGTGTCCCAGTTTTTAATGATCTGATTCACTTCTGCTCATTTCTAGTTGAAATTCTATCGGAGCGTTTCCAGCACAGGCACTTTGATCAGGAGTAAGGTTTGTTTTATTACTCCTCTGCATGTCCACGGCGTTAACAGGGTCGAAATGTACCCCAGAAAAACCTCTCTGTTAGACTGGTCGTACTTTTTCCTTCACCAGGACCATTTGGATTGAGTTCTGCAGGGAGGGAGGCTGCTTTTAAAGTGGATGATTTTTTTTCCCCAACATTTTTATTCAAGCAATTTAGCTTGAGATGTTCTACAGCTCATATTCTGTGTCTTTGTGGATTACTGAATGCGCTGAAGGAAGTCAACTAAAAGTACGAAAAGCTTACTTGAAGTAAGATAATTTGGACTAGATTGGAGTTGATGAGAGAAGTCTTCTCACAATAAAAGATAAAAACAAGTAATCTTCCATACTTTTATTCAGTCTATTTGGGGCCAAACTGCTCAATCCATTAGCAGATCGTTTCACTAACCTGTTCAAATGAGGGGCAGATAAACTGAGACGATACATTTAGGCCTTTTTTAGATTAATTTTTGCAATGTGCTCCTTTCAGATGTGATGTATTAAACTTTCTCTTATTATTAAATATTTTTAATGCAAGTTTAGAGTATAAACAGAGCTATTTATGGTTAAATAAAAGTTCCAGTTCTTCTAGTGCAAACATGAACTGGAATTGAAACAAAGGTTTTTTTTTTAATTCAAAAAGCAAAAAGAAATATAAAACTGAATTTTCAGTTTTCCCAAACATATAATTAAAATCTCCTCTCATTTCGTTCCCATGAACAGTAACAGATTTCGGTCTCGTCAGCCAGCTGTGTTGTTAAACCTCTACCTTTCATCACAGAGGTGATAAATCTGAATAATGTAAAACCAAACGAATCGATGCCCACGTTTGAAACAGGTTCGGGTCCCTGAAGGAGCCGGTTCAATCCCATCTGCTTGAGGACCTGTGGCTTGCTGGTGGATTAGGCGAAATGTGAAACAGCTCAATAATAAATTGATTGACAGGACTAATGATTCACATCTTGTGTGAGAGCTGCAACAAACAATGAAAACAATGGGGAGGGAGGGAGACGAAGAGCGAGGGGCCGGGTGGATCCGTCTCTCCAGGACCAGGCTTAGAGACGGCTACTCTCCGCCAACGTACACACCACACTAATGCCATCATTAGGAAACAGAAGAAGTGCATGGTAATGAAGCAGCTGGCGTTCTAGTTCACTTACCTTGGATCCTCGCTCATTAAAGATAATCTCCACATCTAAAATCTTTCCAAATTGCTGCAGAGAGAAAAGAAAGACAGAAGAGCAGAGATGGAGTCAGAGAGCTTCACTGGCTGGAGAGAGGAGAACCATTAAGGAATATGGAAATGTTGCCTTGGTGGGGAAATGGTGGTCAATTTGCATTTGTTAGCTGAGCAAACAGTTGTTGAAGGTTGTTGGCGTGATTTAAAGGAACTCATCACGGCCGCTTTAATGCCTCTGGATTTATATCAATGAAACAAGACTATTGCGTTCGGAAAAAAAGAAAAAACAACCTAAATCTTTGATCCCAACTTTTCTGATTCGGGATTGGTTAAGAAAAACCAGCAGACAGTATTTCGATGTCATCATCTTTGGAAAAGCTTCCCGGCAATCACTCTGCCTCCTCTTCTCAGTTCTGGTGCTCACACGGTCAGCGGAACCTAAGGGCCCGTCCCCCGGGGGTCAGGGGGGCTTAACTTAACTCCACCCCAGCCTTTCCTTTTAACAGGCCTGCCTTCGGATCATTAGAAAACAGAGGAATGAAAGTAAACTAGAAGTTCCTCTAATGAGCGGAGCAAGCGGCACTTTTAATTGCCGTCTACAATGGCCGTATTATTTCATTAAAAGTAATTACCCTGTCAAGCGGTCCGCGTCGCCTTCATTTCAGCACAACAGGGAAGAAATGGGCCTTCCATGTGGTCGACGCTCAATGGGGATGGATGGATCGTTTGACTGAGCCACTAATAGGGGTTAGGAGGAGCTGGCTATTATCTGGCTGCAGTGAGTGGAGTGGGCTTAAAACGCTGAGGGTTAGCTGAAAAACTTTGAAACAAATGGCTGAGTTATTTACCCCCCCATATATCCGTTCCATAGATCCTATCCACACATCTGTCTCGTATGGCGCTCAGCTCCACTGATCCGAGCAGGGAATGCGGGCTCGATCGCGCAGGCATTTATATCACAGCGTGACGCCCCCTTTTTCTCGCCCGAGAAGACGGCGCTTCCCCCACCCAACGTGCAGATGCTAATTGTTTTAACCGAGTGTAATGGGCTTGTGGCGTCGATTAATTAGTTTCAGAGGAAGTCGTCTTTGTAGATTTCCACATGGCGCTGGGGACTGCTGGCTGCTCACCGCTGATCTCACATGCTCCTATCCCCACCCACCCACCCACCCACCCACCCACTCACTTTCTCTCACACACAGATAAACAGCTGCATCAGCAACACCGATACACAGCAGCTTCAGTGGGAGGCGTCTCCATCCATCCATCCATCCATCCATCCATCCATCCATCCATCCATCCATCCATCCATCCTTCATCCGTCCGTCCGTCCGTCCGTCCGTCCGTCCATCCATCCATCATCCATCCATCCATC
>JAUZNJ010020553.1:0-17172 GCA_034780135.1 Jordanella pulchra | reverse complement strand
ACCCCCCCCCCCCCCCCCCCCCCCCAGGTATTCACCGGCTTCTATTTACTCATTTTATCTTTAGTTTATCTTTAATGTTAACACCAGTTAGATGATGTCATCACCTTTCATCCTATCACCTTTGTTCCCATGCTGTCATCATCCTAATCAACTTTATTGATCAACTTGTTGATTTGGACTCAAAGTGATCAAATCGAGGAACTAATGATGACAGCTGAAGGTCCTTGGTGAATCTTCACCAAACAACCAGGAACTAGATGGAGCCACTGGCCAATCATCTCAGACTGAACTTTAATGATGCTCGGGAGATCTTTAAACATAGAATTAAACTATTTGCGCTGCCTGAGATTTTGACTCTTTCCTGTGACTTTAAAGGACTCATTAAGACTGAAATTAAAACCCAAACTTCTGGGATCTGGAACATGCTGTCGTTCTGTTGTCAGTCGGGTCAGAAAATGACTGTAAATGTTTGATCCGGATGTTTCAGGAATCGGTCATTCGAAGGAAATCCAAACGGATCAGAGTCTGATGTTCTGGTTGGACGCTCCGTTAGGCTCAGAGGAACTGGTCCGAATGGACCCAGACTGGTTCCCAGTAACCTCCAAGGAGTCTGATGTTTTTTCTTTCTGCCTTTCGCCTGATGGATCGTCTGTCTTCTCTCTGGTTCAGGAGTCCAGATGAGTCTGCAGTGGACCGCCGTGGCCACCTTCCTCTATGTGGAGGTCTTCCTGGTTCTTCTTCTCTGCATCCCCTTCATCTCTCCAAAAAGGTCGGTGCTCGCCTTTCCTCGGCCAAATGAGATTCAGGTGCAAAGTTTTCAGAGATGATTTCTGGGTTCTGACCTCTGACCTGGTTTTTCAATGAGCTTCGCCATAGTTCTATCTATTTGGAAATTAACTCCTCAGAAAAGATTGCTATGGAAACGGCTGCTGCTTTAATGATAGGTTTAATTGATGGCCGACAGTCTGGAAAAGTCAACGTCCAGAAGTCCAGTCTCCCTTTTTAATGGGAGACGTCATCAAACAGGACATTCCTTCAGCATTTAGTGTTTTATTTTTTACGACACGGCTAATGAGGCTTAAAGGATATTGGATTCAACTCTTCCCTTGGATTGAGTTTGAGGACAACCTTATATTGCAAAGGGAACCAAGCAGCATCTGCTGGTTGTGACTGGAAACCTCCGTTTGAATAAAGGCAGCCGGATGAAGCATGAAATATTGCCTAGTTTGATTCAGTTAAAAATGCTGCTATTTAAGACAGTTCATAGCATATTTCCTGTTATCTGTTCTATATTTTTTGTTTCATTTGGGAGGACTAGTGCTCCTGGTAAGAAAACTAACCCTGCTTTACCTGGACCTGTTATTTCTTGTTAATAATCAATATAAAGTCTATTTATATCTGTGTATTCTTTACGTTTTTAATAATGTTTATATGAAGGCTAAAGCCGTCGTTCACATGGTTCGTTCTTTCAGTTATTGAATCCCATCGGTATCGATGCACTAAGTCCAGGAATCGGAGAAAACTGTAGACTGGGCTGCGGAGGAGCTCCACCTCTGAATCCATCAACGCTAACAGCTTCTGCTTCTCTGTCTGTTCAGCTGGAGCAGGATCTTCAAGTCCCGGCTGGTGCAGACCATCGCCCTGTATGGAAACACCTGGTTCATGGTGGCCATGGCCATCCTGGTCTTCCTCCTCATTGGTACGTCGATGCTGGTCTCTGCCTGAAATGGTTCCGGTTCTTTCCATCAGCCGGGCTCCTCTGATCCGGTGTTTTCTTTATTCTGCTGGGGTTCTAAATCCGGCTCAGGTTTCGGTTGCATCCAGTTAAAAAGCAGGTTTCGATACCCAGAGTTTCACAGAACCCTGGTTCTGCTGCTCCAGTTCATCTGGAGCTCAGCTGTTCGGTTTTAGACGACATCCATTATTTGATGTTTCCCTCTGGCAACATTGAGCCTTTTAGTGGCTGTTTTGGTTTTTTTTTGTCCGCTGTGTAGGCGCTCCTGCAGACGAACGCCGCTTCACTCTGGGACGAATCTCAGTCACTGATTGGTCAGATGGCATCACATGCATTGTCTTTAAATTCATGTTTAATTGTTTTTAGGAGAAACAAAAAGAAACGGAGCTTATTTGGGATTAATGAAGTGTTTTTGAACTGAACTGAATTCAAAACCCTGCAAGAATTGGGTTGTATGTTTGTGCTTTTCTGTAGCTGTAGCGTTAGCAGCATTAGCAGTTAGCCATCTGAACCAGGTTTACTATCGACTCTGAAACACCGACTGACTGCCTGCAGGTGAGTCTCTGATAAACAGGCAGGCGAATCATGTTAATTAAAGACCAAAATAACTTTTATTTCTTTTGTTTTGGTTTGAGCAAAGTGTCCACATGGAAAAACAACAACAGTTTAGACTCTGGACTTTCTGGCAGGTTTGAATTGAAGCTCGACACAAACAAACAGTCTTTAAAACCGTACAGAGACATTCTAGTCAGGAGAAAGACGAATCATATCCGCTCTATAGCTGTAGAGGTGTTTGATGTCTTCTCTCTGGTTCTGACTCCATGCTGCAGCCGGGACCAGCCTTCCTTCAGCTCCTCTGTTCTCCTCCATCAGCTGCTTTTCTCTTCCTCTGTTTTTTTTCTCCATTTTGCTCTGTGAACCAGCAGCCAATCACAGTGAAGCTCAGGCAGGTCAGAGAGCTGCAACCATTCAGCTCCTGAATCCCTGTTTGACGGGAACGTTTTAGACTAAGCGGGATCTCTGTGGACACGGCGCCGGATCGGGTCTGGTTTGGTACCGGCTCGTGTTAATCCTGGTCTCATGTGTGCAGATGCGTTTCGTGAGGTCAGGAAGTACAGCGTGACGGACAAAGTGGACGTGACCAACAACCCGACGGCCATCGAGCACATCCACATGAAGCTGTTCAGAGCCCAGAGGAACGAGTACATCGCCGGCTTCGCCCTGCTGCTCTGCCTGTAAGCGTCACCCTGAACACACACACACCTGATAACGTGACGCGTTAGAAGGAACGCTTTAAGGGTTTCAGGTTAATCGGGCTGTTTCTGTGGACAGACGGACGTCTTGAACCCGTTCCTGTGAGCTCTGCGTTCTTTCCATCCACTCCAAACAGACCCGTCCTAAAGGCTCCTACTGTTACTGTGACATCAGAACCAGTGTTAGAACCCGTATCGGACCTTTAGGCTCTTGGTTTGCTGCAGCCTCTCACTGTTTAATCTGCTCAGAGAATTGATTAAAAACCTGTGAAAGAAGGAAAGTCGTCTTTTAAAAATCACCTGAATATGGAGGAAAAATTGCATCTGTAGTTTGACATGAAATCCTGGCAGAACCTGAAGCTTTTACTGATGATGGTGATGATGAAGGTTTTGGCTCCATAAGATGAAACCTTGTTGAAAATCCATGAGTGAGTTTGTGCCAGCAGGGGGCAGCAGCAGCCGGTCTCAGCTGCTCCTCACTGCAGGGACGACATGTGACCCTGCAGCTGCTGGATCAGCAGCAATCCTCCGGCTCACCGCAGAGCAACAGCTGGATTAGTTCTGGTCCATGAAGGCACTGACGTCCATATTTGGACCAGAACTAAGGGAACCCTTTATTCCTGCCACTGTTCCGGTTCCGGTCCGATTGAGACGGATCCGGTTTCCAGTTTCAGGACGGATCCGGATGAAGCGGTTCCTCTGACCTACCACCTTTCTTTCACCTCTCTGAGCCAAACTGCTGCTCTGTACGACATGCTGTTTATGCGGATCAGGTTCCATGTGAACCGACTGCATCGAACACGGATTCATCCGCAGCTGAAAATAGACCCAAACCTTCTGATTCCAGCAGAGACTCCAACAAACTGTGTGATTAAAGTGGTGCTTTGGATGGGGGGGGGGTTGGTTCTACAGACGTCGTCCTGCCAGAACCTCAGAGCTAAAACATCAGCATCATGCAGCAGAACCCAGAACCATGTGAGAAGCCCGTCGGGTCAGAGAGCCACCGCTCTATGTTTGGACATTCGGCGCTGCTGGGACCCGTTTCTGTCTCTTTAAAAATAGCAGCCGGAGCCGGATGAGAGTGAGTAAACGTGCAACACAAATAAAGCTCAGGCTGCCAGAAAGTCCCTGAATGCATCAGCGGGCAGATATTTACAACCTGCACATGTTCACAGCCTCAGCGTCACATGATGCTGGTGACCTCACCGAGCAGAGGCCGCTGCTGCTGCTCACAGACACTCCACATGAATCCACTTCCATGAGAACCCCAATGAAACAGAGTTGATCTAAAGTGGGTCAGAACCGGTCCAAACCAGAACACAGAACCTCTGTCCTCCTCATGCGTCATCATTGGTTCTGGTTGGAGGTGATCCGTGGTGGGCGGCTGCCTGAAGTCAAATCTGACTCCACAGACTTTAACCGTGAAGAAGAAAGTGTTTGATTCAAAAATGGAAAATATGTTTTTCTACTTTATGAATTAAAGATTTAAACGTGGTTAAAATCATAGTTTTCAATATCAATAAAAAGCGGCTTAAAGTTAGAGTGACTGTAATCTACCAGGAAAGGAAACTTCAGCAGGTTTTTAAAGGAACTGATGAATCTGATACAGAAGAATTAAAGCTGCCGGTTTCATCTGAAACCAATGGCAGCTTATTCTGATCAGCAGCCGGTCTGCTGTCCACAGGACTTTATGCTTGGAATCTGTTGGCTGTTCGGCTGAGGAGTTTGACCTTGATGGATTCAGCGTGTTGTTGGCGTTTATCAGCAACGCCTCGTTTGACGCGGCTCTCCTTGGATTCCAGGCCCATGGAAGCAGAAGCTGCATTACATGCATGTTTTCTAGCTGCTGTTTGAGCTTCGATCAGTCGTGGGTTTAAGAATGAAGACGAATGTTCTCCAGTTTCTATACAGTTATTCAGCTTTGAGCCTCATATTGTTGCTAAAAAGCAGGACTCGCCCTCTTTAGCCCGGGGAGGAAGGCAGCAGAAAAGTTTTAATCTAATAAGTCATTTCCCTCAGGGATTATTAAAGTATTTCTGATTCTGATAATAGAAGCTGTTTGGATCTTTGGGAACCACCCGGTTACCAGCTAACCTCTGGGTTTTCCTCAGAGGTGAACAAAATCTATGAAAACAGACAAGAAACGAATCATTTAGACTGAAAACTAGTCTGGTTTTCTATGGCTGGGCATCGAAAGGAACTGTGGTGTAAATACCCCCCCAGCTGCACTCATCTTGTTAGTCACTGTTCCCTCGTCACCTGTCAGTACAGCTCCCAGTGGGTGGGTGGGGGGGGTGTCGGACGTGCTCGCTGTCATGAGTGTCATGAGTCAGAAGAACAAAAGCCAGAGTTTGATCCACGACTCACAGCTGAAATATTCAGAAAGCAGCTTCAGTCGGTTCTTGATGAAAGAATCTTCAGTGAGACCAGCGTGTAGGCCCACTGTTCATGCCTGCAGACTGACTCTGTTCATGTCTTCGTGTTGCAGACTCCTGCGCCGCATTGCCACCCTGCTCTCCCAGCAGGCCACCCTCATGGCCTCTAACTCGGCCTTTAAGAGCCAGGCTGAGAGCGCCACCAATGCTGCAAAGACCTACATGGAGGAGAACGAGCGTCTGCAAGAGGTGAAACATCAACACACTCCATGCCTTGGTTAAAACAGGCTCAGGTTTGCAATCAGACATTTTTAGGTTCCTTTAGAACATTATCAGTAAAACAAAAAGGCAACTATAGCAGCAGCTGTTCGCATGTAGAGAGGATAATGGTGTCATGTCCTCTCCTGTAGCTGGTATTACTACTCCAGCCCAGTAGGTGGCAGTAATGGACCATAAAATGAGGGGAAACCACTAAACATGTCCCAGTAGCTGATCCAGACTTTAATAATAATAATAATGCATTTTATTTCACAGCGTTTCAAAACACTTTACAACATTAAAAGCACAAACAAAACATGGTGGAAAAGAATGAAATAAAAACGTAAAACCACAAATAACAATAAAACGTTAAAGTGAGAAGTTTAAATTGAACAGATGAGTTTTCAGGAGGAGAAGAGAATCCATGTCACGGATGTCAGGAGGAAGAGCGTCCAGAGTTGTGGAGCTGAGACTGGACGAGCAGAACCGCTGGTGATGCTCAGACGGATACGGAGGACGAGGTTGTGTTACCGTGAATGTTTACTCCAGATGTGACTGGAAGCCAGTGACGCTGCTGTAGAACCAGAGTCGTGAAACGAGGCCGTTTTAGTAACGATGCGAGCAGCTGAGTGAAACCGGGTCCGACCCGTCAATCAGAACCTCTAAGATTCCTCTGATGACCTGACGGATCGGATCCGACTCTGGTTTCCAGGACCGACAGCTCGTCACAGTAACACTCACATGTTTCCCAGCACTTCAGTCATGAGACGGACTCCTGTTGCAACATCATGTCCCGCAGCGACAGAGAGCCGGATGGTTCTGAGTCGATTCATCAGAGTTACTCATTCAGGGAGGAACCAAACCCAGGATTTGGAAATCTTTGTTGGGACGTAAACAGGAACCTGTAGAACAAGGGGGGGGGGTTGGAGGTTCATGGTCCCAGCACAGGTTTTACTTTAGATTGAGGTCTGGTCTTTGACTAGACCGTTGCAGCCCTCTGGTTTCCTTTCTTCAGCCGTTCTACTGCTGAGGTTCTGTTGATGACCCGGTTCGTTTAGCTACTGGTCAGATAGTCTCCCTGTTTTTCGGTTCAGTGGAAACCTTGGTATCAAAAGGTTACGGTCCACACATGGACAGAGACCAGCTCAGATCATCACACCACCGATCCGCTGCGTTTGGTTTCCTCCTAACATGGTTCCGTGTTCCCCATGGTTCCGTTCTCTCCACTCTGATCTCATCTCTCCAAACCACATTGTTGTTGTCTTGTCCTCTGGGTTTGTGTGAAGTGAGTCTGGGTTCCTGGAATCTTCATGGTGTTTCCCAGAAGGAACCTGGAGCTCAGAGGACTTCCTTTCGTGGTGATGTGTGACATGGATCCACGCAGAGGATTCCTCCTGGTTGGTCTGGGGACTTCTTGATTTCACTGCGGCTCTAACTCTGGCTGACATGCAGCGGTCTGTGTGAGCGAGCGTGCACACATGGCGGCATGTTCTCACTCATGGAAGCACCTGCTGCTCCTGCAGGAGAACTTAAATCTATGCATGAACTTTGTTCACTTATTGCTGAACATATTTTGTAATTGGAACTTTGAAACATTTCATTTTCATTTTTTTTCACCAATTTTTCCCCTAATTATACTTTTCCAATTAATTTTTTTTTCATTTTGAAAATTTTGTTACATTTTCAAATGAAATTTTCAAACTTCTGCTTTCAAATTTCTCTGCTCATCTTCTCTTCACTTCCAGTCCAATGCAAACAATCACACTTGTTGTTGCTTATGTCCAGAGGACCAATAGAAATGCTTCTTTGCTTCTTACTCCAGAGGAACCCCGCCCCCAGAAGTGAAGAGAATGTGGTCTTTAAAACGTAATTTAAAAGGAAAGTAGTTCATAAAACAATCTGCTAAAGAGGAAGTAAATAAATCCATAATATAACAAGTGCCCCCTCCACCCCCTCCACCCCTCCAACCTTTTTTGGTGAAGTTTTCCAAGTTTTATTTCTGGATTCTCAAATCCAAAACATCGTGTCTGTTTGCAACAGTAGTTTCTCATGCAAGCTTTGTTTCTTCCCTAAACATCGACCAACCGGAGCCGATCCACTGGAGACGTTTAGGTCACCGACGGACGGCTGGAAATCCTGAAATACATTCAGCTGCTCAGTCGCTCTGTTGCAGACGAGCTCTGATTGGCTCACGCTGAAGTCGCAGCAGTTTTCAGAGAGTCTGTCTGAGCAGCAGGTCCAGAGGTGCTGCTCAGAGATCAGCCTTTATGGGTCAGTCCAGGACAGGAAGACGGACGAACATGAGTCCATCATCAGAGCTTTGCTTCCAGTAGTTTGATAAAAACTGAATGAGGAAATCGGAACATCAGAGCAACAGAAATGATTTCATTGCAGGACGTTTGATGACCTAAACCATCAGGAGCGCCGACAGTTATCCAGCTGAGCGTTACTGAGACGCTCCACTCAGAGAGGACAAAGGTCAGCGCTGAAGACCAGCGAACTCTAAACCGAGTCGAGACCAAAACCAGAGGATGGCGAGTCCAGAGCAGGATGTTAAAGATCCGTCAGTGGTTAAAATGTTCGCTGAAGCTTCTCCTGCAAACTAAACAAAAGACCAAGTTCTCTGGATGATCCTCTGGGTCAGAGGGAAGCAGAACCGACTCTATGGTCCAAAGTCCTTTCAGAATAAAAGTTTTCTTTCCCTTTAGTAATCAGGGACTCCAGTCAGAGATGAGCTGGACTTTCATTTCATCGCCTGGTTCTGGTTCTCTGGGTTTTAACCACAGTTGCCAGCGTTACTTAAAAAAGTAATAACTATAGTTACTTCTCCAAAAAGTAACTAAGTTAGTAACTCAGTTACTGTTCAGTGAAAGTAACTGGTTATTACCTACAGTAACTATGCAGTTACTTTCTATATAAAATGTTAAAGAAAACTTTCCTATTGGACTCACTGGAGTTTAGTATCTGTCTGAAATGCTTCTGTATGACGGAGAACGTGCTGGGAGGAGGTCGGGGTTCATCCTGTAACCGGTGGGTTGCTGGTTCAATCCTCTGAGTTGGCTGCTTTGTCCTTGCCTGCTGTTGGTGGTCAGAGGAGCCGGTGGCTGCAGCCCTGCTTCTGTCAGGCTGCTGCAGCACAGCTGTGGCTTATCTGTAGCTCACCACCATCAGTGTATGAATGCCCTGGGAAACGCTTTAGATCCTTTCAGAAGACTCACTGATTATTTTTAAGCATCCATCATTCCTCTAGGTTAAAGTTGTGTCTGGATGATTTGTGTGTCTCTTCAGAAACTGCGTGAAGCCGGAATTGAGATACCAGAGGGCGGGAAGAAAGGAGCAGGGCTGCAGGAGGAGAACAAGACTCTGAAAGAGGAACTGAAGACCCTGAAGGAGCAGCTGCAGGACACCAAGAAAGGTATGAGGGAGCAGAAAGGAAGGCAGGTCGGAGCTAATCAAGCTCTGAGACGGTTTGATCTGATTATGGATTTTGATTTTTTTTGATGCAGCTCTGCAGAAGTCAGACAGTGACGTGAGTGCAATGAAAAAACAAGCAGAGAACCTGACAGTGGAGTACGACCGACTGCTGGAGGAGCACAGCAAGCTGCTGGTAAAATGCTTTAACACATTAAATCAGTTGTAATCTGCAGGAAGCACGAATACCACCTTAACCTGGTTACAGCTCAAACCAAACACGGTTGCCTCCTTAAATTCGTTACACCCCAGAGGGCGTCTCTAATGAGGTTGTTCAAATCGTTTCAAGGGTTTTATTTGGCCTTTTTCTGTAGATAAGGAGTTTGCTCTGCCCTGTTCTTTGTCTGCAGGCAAGCAGCGACAAGAAATCAGACTGAGAAGATGAGGCTTGCTTCCAGCTTGTGTCGTCTTCATCACCGCCCTCTGAAGTTTCAGCTTCGTCATCCTGCCCAGTGATCTGATGTCAGCGAACACGCTGTGCTGTGATTGGATGATCAGACTGTAGGACACACTTGTTCTGTTTACGAGATTTCCTTGTTTTCTCTCTTGTTTTGATTTCTTTCGGTTTGTGTTTGTTGGAACATGTGTAACTCCACGCAGAGAATCATTCCCTGTATTCTGTCCTTTGAGGAGCAAAGTGACACCAGATTTTGTTTCCTGCAGGAAATGAGCTTATTTCAAACACTGCATGTTCAGCTTTAAGATGAACTGAAAAACTGTCTAAAAATGTTGTTTCCTTTGACGGTTCTGTTATGGCTGTCCTTGGTTTGCATCGCTAACAGGACCAGGCTCACCTCGGTTTGGACTTTGAAATGTGGTTTATAGATGGGACTTTTCTTTGCAATGGTAAAAATGTAATAAACATGTTGATGCTAAAGACCACATGTGGTGTTTGATTCTGTGTTCAGCTCCAATCTCTGCTTCTGGTTTCCTCTAAAAGGCTCCTTCATATAACTGATGATCTGCTCTGTGTGTTTTATTCTTCACTTTATGAGTCTGAACTTTTCTTCCACTGGTTTGGTTTCAGATCCAGAACGTTTTATCCAAAGGTTTGAATCTTTTTTTTCTCAGTTCTTTCCAGATCTTTGTCACCAAACTTTCAGAAACTGATTATAAACTCGGGTTTTATTTCTGCGACAGGAGGATAAAACGAGTTCAGAGACCTTGAACCTGACGTGTCTCCAGGTCTGTTTCTAGAACTAATCGGTTTGTTGGGTCCAGTCTGCTGTCCTCTTCACACCCTGCAGTCAAAAACATTTCAAAGATGCTCCCGTTTTATTTTCAACAGGGTAGGAAGCGAATCTCTGCATCATGGCGTCTTGTTTGCTGACCTCGCAGCACAACAAACCCAATATTCAGAACCTTGGATGAAGCAGAAAAGCTTCGGTTTGAATTTCTCCACAACACTTTAAAGCCGTTTTCTAGTTGCAGTTTCGATAACCTTGGAGCACGTTTCACAATTTAAAAGTTGCTGTTTGTTTGCATTTAGAAGTATTTAAATTGCATCTCTGCATAACCAGTAAAGAAAACCTTCATGATGTTGTAACTTATTTAATCAAATAACTTTCAAACCGTTTGTTCAAGATTTGAATTTAAATCCTCCTTTCATTTGTTCTCCAGTTTAAACGTTAATTTAATTGCTTTAATTTCTGCTGCAGTCCACAGCGGCCCACCTTCCTCATCCTCCTCCTCCTCCATGAAGCAGCTGTCGGTGTGGACGTCAGCCGGACTTCAGAAACCGGTTTGAGCTGCTCTGCTGAGCCTCAGCAGCAGCTCAGCTTTCACAACCGACCCGAAAGCCTCGGCTGTGAACCCGCTGACAGGATGAGCCCAGGACAGGAACTCTGAGCCCTGAAATGTTTCTCCTGGTTAACTCTTCATACCTTTAACCACCGGTTCTTCTTTCTCTACCTGTTCGACGGTTGAACCGACTCCACCTCACGTTTGGTTCCTACACCTCTGAAGGAGTTTCAAACTCAGAACCAGAAACTCTTTACAGGCAGAGTCTGATTGGCTTCCTGCTCCTGTTCATAACTTCGGTGGACAGGAGTTCAGGTTCACCCCAAAAGTATTCACTCAGACGATCAGGAACAGGACGTCACCAAGGCTCATGCGTGAGGCAAGGCTGCCTCCATGAAGGCGACACCAGTTCCTGTCTGATTATAAAGAACAATTTCTATGACTTCCAGTTTGTAGATAATGAATAACATACTTGTGTTTGTTATAATCCCTGTAAATATTAATCACTGGAGCTTCAACCTCCAGTGATTTTCTCCTCTGTTTAGTGGAAACATGTTTTAGTCATTTCTCTGCTAAAAAACACACACAGACACTCCAGCTGCTGTCATCACATTAGTTTTATTGCCTCAGTTTTGATCATACACTTTTTACAAGGAGGCCCCGGGGGGGGTCAACATGGATGGTGTCATCAGGGCTCAGTTAATGTCATCTTTGTTAATGTTTGGCTGGTGACTCAGTAATAGACTGTTTCACTACATTACAGCTAAAGTTTCATTAAGCTACTTAACCAATGATCTAGAACAGGAAAGACATCGTGGTTAGTGGCACACGACCCATTTATGGAGGAGGAAGTCCGAGGGCGAACCGAGTTCGAATCCGCCTAATTTTGCTCGATTCATACAGACTGTGCTTTACATTACAACCAGGAAGAAGTTGGACTCTAACGTTCTGATTGCAGGATGATCGGTTTTCTTACTGAGGAATGGAAGCACCAGGAATATGGAGGAAGACCTAATAAGCAACTGATGATATATAGATTGTCAATCAATTAATTGTCGATTAGATTGTTCAGTTCAAAGCAGAAATGTTCATGAATTGAGCTTCAATTGTTTTTCTTTTTCTGTGTCAATTCAGCAACAACAGCAGACGTTCTTAAAGTCTGTGTTCAAACTTGACGGATTTACGTCTCCAACTTTCCATTGAATTATAGTTGAGTCTGTTTGTTGTTGAAGGGAGGGGGTGTTCCTAATGGTTTCTTAATTATCATTCGAGACATTTTTGGTCTAAAAGCAGAGAAAAATAATTTCTATTCACTTTTTTTGATCTGATGGGGAAACGGGCTGCAGTACATAATCCTGGCCACTTGTTGGCAGTGTAGCTTCCTGAAGATCATTATCGATGAGATCCAGTTTGTCTTGTTCTCACACATGTTTCATGAAATGTTTTCGACACGGAGAAGAGCGCCCCCTCCAGGTGTTTTTACATTTCTTGCAACTCTACCTGTTGTGTTAAAAAATACAACAAAGCGTTTGTTCCTAAATAAAAAGCAAAGACCGGAACATGTCTTTCTAACATATTTATCCCTACTGGATTTTCTATATTAAGACACAAAACATTTTGGCCTAAACATCATCAGCGATTGAAAGTGCTGTTAAATCTGCTCAGAGATCAGCAGAGAAGGTTCTGGAAGTTGGCAGCGGAAACTTGTTGACAGAATCTGTCACGAAAACCTGAAGACGATGATCAGACCAACAGTCACTGCAGTCAGAACCATTTGGCTTCCCTTCCTCTCTTGTTTGGACCAGAATCTCCACTGGATCACTGTGGTCCAGCTGGGAATCCAAATGGTTCGTCAAACGACTCCTTTACATTTGGATTCATTAATCCCTGAAAATCATACAAAGGGAGACTTGGCTCTTTGCATTGCGTCACTCTGACATCATGTGACCTTTGAGATGTTTGACAGGTTGCTGACGCAGATCAATGTTTGATTAAATGGATTTAATTTACAGAAATTGGATTTCCAATTTCAAATAAACTAATTTCCAGATTTTTTTCCAAAATTCCCCTGAATTCTAAACAGAAGTTTGTGTGAAATAATTTACAAAATAGTCTGTCAGCAGCTTCGTTTGGGACTGACCCATTTTTCTTTTGCCTCCCAGACGATGACGTCCTCTAAGGTCACCGTCACAGATTCTGTAACCGGGTATTTTTTGGACAAAGAACCACAAAGACAGACACGGAACAACATCTACACGACTGAGGAACTTTTTCCTCTTTACTTTGAAATGGCTACAGATTTAAAGTCTTTTCCCCTCAAGTCTTCCAGGCTCCAGTCTGGAGAAACATTTACAGAAAAACTAAACACAATCGACTTAAAACATCTAAAGGTTTACATTTAAACACCATGTTTCTGTGCTGCATGTTTGTCAGATCAGTGAAATATTTTCTGTTGATCTGGGTTTTAATCTGTATCTACGAGGGACGAACCGACAATTAATTAGAAAATACATCGATTTAAAACCTCTAACTTTAACCTTTTGTCCAACATTGCTATTTTAAGGCTCAATGTGTTTATAGTTATTATTGTGTTTAAAATTAGGTTAACTCTCAAATGTGCAGAAAACTTTCACAGCATTAGATAAAGATAGATTTTTTAAAAACATTTTTGGAGGTTTGTTCAGGATGAAAACATAAAAAATATGGATCCTATTTGAAAGTTGAAGCTATATTAAACAATTAAAAAAAGATATGTTCACATTTGAGGATGTTAATTAGTTCCTAAATGGGTTTTCTATGTTTCTATGCAGATGACACCATCTTTACATAAAAAAACAAAGAGGTTCATCAGACTTGTATCATAAATCACCAAACAAGTCAGATTTATGTTTCCTTCAACAGCAGCGCTGATAGATGGAAACCAAATGTACGCTGAAACTCATGCATGTCAGCAGCTGCCCTTAAAACTACATATATCATTCAGAGGAGTTTCAGCTGCTTTAAGCTCCACCGTTACTCTCTCAGACTTAAACTAACCCAACGTCACACAGATGGAATATTTTTTCAAGAAAGTGAGCCTTGGAAAGTCAGAGGGAGAAAATACAAGAAATCTTTCAGTCTAAAACTCTAAAAACACTTTAGCACTTTGAACATTATAATAGAACGACAAACTATTGCCATCAACTTGCATTGCAGTAAACCCGCCAGTATAAAAGCACCGGCCTTCACAGCTCGCTCAGGCCAGTCTTTAGGACACCGACCAGAAGGCGTCGCAGCATCGATTTCCTGTTGTTTACCAGCTGCTGTTCACAGCTGGAACTCGAGGAGAATCTGATCCGACTGCTGCCCTCAGCTGGTAGCATTTGCATAAAAAGAGATGAGGGGGGTTTATTTTGAAAATCCAAACAGGAAGTGAGGTAGGCCTGAAAGCATTGGATGAAGCATTGCTGGTGTTCGCCAACTGAACCTGAACAATCATCATCATCATCATCATCATCATCATCATCATCATCATCATCATCATCATCTTCCCGGTAAAATACTGCATCAAATATAGCTTATAGCTAAAGGTAATCAATATAGAGATTTCTTATATTTATCAGCAAAATAAAAGCCTCAATAAAATAAATTTCTGTTTATTTTACAAAACAAAAGGATTTCTACAATTAATTCTTTTGAAAGTGCGATCGAGATTATTTCACAGCGATGTGCAAACGGATGATGTTTCCCTACATTCTACCCTGGTTTCCCAGTGATGGCGGGATGCTAAGCGGTTGCTAGGAGACAGACTTGTAGACACACTGCAGGACGTCCCGTAGGGCGCTCAGACTTTGGCTAGATGGCGGTTTCGGCTCTGAGAGGTTAAGACAGCAACTTAAGGCAACGCTTGGCGGCGCATCGAGTCTTCTGGCTCTCGGCGGATGTTTCTGCTCGTCCGCTGCAGCTCATCAACATTCAACCACAAACGGTTCTTATTCTGGGGCTGCAGAGGACGTCTGCCCGAGAAACAGTGAGTTATCATCTGAAGCGTTTCCTGTTCTAATGAACAGAACCATCCAAGAAGGTTGGAAAGGGAAGAAAACCAGAACAGAACCAAGTGCTGGGATGAAGAAGAGGACCGCGGCGCTGATGAGGCAGAGTCTGAAAGGATGATGGCCTGCAGCCTGCAACACTGTTCTCTGGACAGACATTGACCTTTTGGCACTCGAAATGAACAAGGATAGGCAGTAATACAGCAGAACATCTGACCCGATCCGATCCCAGACCAGAACCTCCTGAGACGATGAAGCTTCAGACATGTTTAAAATGATTGCTCTTCTAAATAAAAGGTTCTGTTGGCTTCATGTCCCTGGAAGAGGAAACATCCAAGAACCTGGAGATGATGTTGATTTTTAACTTTATCTAACGGATGATTTTGGATCTTCAGCTTGTTTTCATGTCTTTTCTATCAAAAATAAATCAATGCACAAAATCTGTTGGGAAAAAAATCGGAACAATATTTTCTCAGACCAACGAGCTTCAAGTAAAAACTACCAAAAAATGATCTTATGTTCTAACAGGATTAAAAAAGAGGTCAGAAATGTTCCGTTTAAAATCTGATCTGTTGGGTTCATGACCCACTTCAGTGGGAACCTTGGTTCTGGTCCGGCATCTGTTCTGGGATCAGTCGTTCGAAGGGAAGTAAACAGCACTCCCTGACAGCAGGTCGCGTTTAGCCGGCGCGGTGCATTCAGGGACGGCTCAGGAGGTTTCCGCTTCAGTCCTTTAGCCAAACACCAGAAAATAAAACTTTTCCAAACCCAGTTCTGGTGTCTGACCTGTGGACTGGATCGGTGACCAAGGTTTAGGGGAACCAGTCTGTCTAGAACTCCGTCTGTCCCGACAAGCAGCAATGATCCAAAATCTGTCTGCAGAAGGATCTGGACCCAGAGGGGGTCCATCATGGCTGATTATCGGGTTCTTGTTCGACCCGGCTGACCATCTGACCCAAGACTGAACTGAACCTTTCACCCTCACAGCAAGACAGAGTCCAGACAGAGGCTGACATTTCAGCTGAGATCCCCGAGGAATTTGGGAAAAGACAGTGTTAAAGCTATGGTTGCTATGGTGACCAATCAGAGTCCAGCTCATTTAAGACGCTCGGAACAGGAAGCGGTTTGGAGGTGAAGGTGGAGATGCAGGGCGGCCATCTTTTCTCAGGAGGGATGGGCGGAGTCCGGTCTACATGACGCTCTCGAAGATGATGACCTTGTTGTCATCAGAGCCGGGGCTCAGCGAGCTCAGGGACTTGATGTCAGGGGCCATGTACTCCAGGTGGTGGGGCCCCCACACAGGGCTGGTCAGGTGGGCCCAGCGCTGCAACACACAGGTGCAACTTCATCAGAACATTAGAACTGTGGAAACTTCTGATGAACCAATAAAAAGCTGCTGTGGATTTTAATTCATGTCAAAGGTTGTTTGATTCAAGGTCCGTCCACTGGAGGGATCAGAACCTCCAGATAAGAACCTCCAGATCAGAACTTCCAGATCAGAACCTCCAGATAAGAACCTCCAGATCAGAACTTCCAGATCAGAACATCCAGATCAGAACTTCCAGATCAGAACATCCAGATCAGAACCTCCAGATAAGAACCTCCAGATCAGAACCTCCAAATCAGAACATCCAGATCAGAACATCTGAATCAGAACATCCAAATCAGAACATCCAGATCAGAACATCCAGATCAGAACTTCCAGATCAGAACATCCAGATCAGAACCTCCAGATCAGAACTTCCAGATCAGAACATCCAGATCAGAACCTCCAAATCAGAACATCCAGATCAGAACTTCCAGATCAGAACATCCAGATCAGAACATCCAGATCAGAAACTCCAGATCAGAACATCTGAATCAGAACATCCACATCAGAACCTCCAGATCAGAACTTCCAGATCAGAACTTCCAGATCAGAACCTCCAGATCAGAACATCCAAATCAGAACATCCACATCAGAACCTCCAGATCAGAACATCCAGATCAGAACTTTGAGATCAGAACCTTCAGATCAGAATGTCCAGATCAGAACCTCCAGATCAGAACTTTCAGATCAGAACGTCCAGATCAGAACATCTACATCAGAACATCATGAACCCATAGAGATCTGGAAGACTTTCAATCAGAACAGCCATAAACTCGGGTCCCTCAGATGGTTCTGGGTCTAGAACAGGGGTCTCAAACTGGTTCCAGAGAGGGCCGTGTTGCTGCTGGTTTTCTTTCCACCCGAGCAGCAGCAGCAGCAACCAGACTCCATTCATCCCATTAAGTGAGTCTAGTTTTAACCTGATGACTTGATGGGATGA
>JAUZNJ010020531.1:0-17176 GCA_034780135.1 Jordanella pulchra | reverse complement strand
TACAAAATGACCTCCAGCAGGCCACTGGTGTGAATGTCTCTGACCAAACAATCAGAAACAGACTTCACCAGGGTGGCGTGAGGGCCCGACATACTCTAGTGGGCCCTGTGCTCACTGCCCGGCACTGCAGGGCTTGATAGGCATTTGCCACAGAACACCGGAACTGGCAAGTCTGCCACTGGCTCCCTGTGCTTTTTACAGATGAGAGCAGGTTCAGTCTGAGCACATGTGACAGACGTGAAGGGTCTGGAGAAGCCATGGAGAACATTATGCTGCCTGTAACATCGTTCAGCATGACCGGTTTGGTGGTGGGTCAATAATGGTCTAGGGAGGCATATCCATGGAGGGACACACAGACCTACACAGGCTAGACAATGGCACCCTGATTGCCAGGTATCGGGAAGAAATCCTTGTACCCATTGTCAGACCCTATGCTGGTGCAGTGGGTCCTGGGTTTCTCCTGGTGCACGACAATGTCTGGTCTCATGTAGCGAGAGTATGCAGGCTGTTCCTGGAGGATGAAGGAATTGATACCATTGATTGGCCCCCACGCTCATCTGACCTAAATTCAATAGAACACGACACAACAAGCGTCATTATGGGACATTATGTTTCGATCCATCCAACACCGCCAGGTTGCAACTCAGACTGTCAGGAGCTCAGTGATGCCCTGGTCCAGATCTGTGTGGAGATACACCAGGACACCATTCGTTGTCTCATTAGGAGTATGCCTCAACGTTGTCAGGCATGCATACACGCACGTAGGGGCCATACAAATTACTAAATACCATTTTAAGTTGCTGCAATGAAATTTCAGCAAAATGGACTATCCTGCTGCATCATTTTTTCATTGAGTTTTAGGGTGTCTTTGAACTCAGCCTCTGTGGGTTGATAATTTACAATTCCATCAAATGATGCGGCCCCCTTTTGTTCCTAACACATCACTCAGTTCATATCAGAATCAATAAACGGCATGATTTTTTTCCCCATTGAGATCTGATGTGTTTTCAAAGTGTTCCTTTAATTCTTTTGAGCTGTTTACATTTGGCTTTAAAGGGTTATACCTCCAGTCACCCTCAGTAGAGCAGCATTAACAAATTGGGATTTTTCCAAGTTCACTAAGACAGAATGCAAGCAATATCTACTGTCGCCACATGCTCATCCTGGTTTTCCTTAGATAGAAAACTTTTTCATCAATCTGACTGTATGACCTCATTGAAATGTACTTTCAGATGATATGTTGTGAATTTGCACTCCATTTAGAAAAAAAGAAGGACATTTTTCTCTATACTGACAGGAAAAAAAAGTTTTAAGTGTGATGTGGTAGAGACCAGACTATGCTGACAAAGAGGACAAAGCTGGCCTTCGATTGTATCAAGTCATTGAATTTCAGAAATTAATCCTCTTGGATTAGGATGTAGTGGCAGTTGTTTGCACTCTGCCATTGACTTTGTACTGTTTTCAGTCCCTCTTATTTAGCATGCATTTTGTGTGAAAAGGAGCATTGAAATTGACAAGAATCCAGTGGAGAGAAGTAGGGCTGGATGATATGTCCAAAATTTATATCGCAATACATTTCAATAATTTCGGTCGATACGATAATTTTGATATCGATGTAGGAAAATAAAAGCCTTAGAAACACAGCCAAGAATGCACACAACAGAATTCTATACAAGCTTATGACGAATATTTTGCAATTTTTTCAAAAGAAATCCTCCAACATAACATTTTATAAATATTAGCTTTGAAACATAAAAACATAAAACTACGTACATGAAAACCTGGAACATCAGTCAGTGAACAATGCTATGTGTATGGACTGTGATGTATATTAAAATATTGAACATGTGAGTAAAAGTCATGTCACCAATATTGAGTTAAATCATATTGTGATAAATATTGATATTGAAATATTGTCCAGTTCTAGAAAGAAGTAATAATTTGGAGAAATATGATTTCTCTTTTTTCTATGTTTTAATATGTTTTATTTCATTTATTGTTTAAATGTTTTTCTGATAGTTATTATTTCAGCAGACTTTGGCGTGTTATTATTGATTTTTGTCTCGGTTCTGGGTCCTCTGTTGTTATGTAAACTCTGTAATAATTTTGATTTTGTTCTAAGGATTTAACTAGTTATTTGAATGATTAGCCTGTATAGTACATCTCAGCCCTTTTCTTTAGTTTAGATCTGCGATTAATTTGACCATCTTATCGCGAAGGTTCAGACCGGAAGTCGGTTTGCTGCGTAAATGTAAAGAGCTTGGCGGTAGGTCTGTCTGACAGCTGGGTCAGGCTGTTCTGTCCCCCTCAGAGCACCCTTCATGGACTGAGGAGATCCTGCAGCAGCAGGTTAAAGAACCGAACCGAACAAGCTCCCTCCTCCCCGGTCCGTCCATGGACGAGCAGGCGGGCCCCGGAGTGTTCTTCAGCGGTGGCGGCTCGGGTTCGGGCGGCACCGGGTGCGTGAGAGCCCCGCAGCCCGGGGACGGAGAGGCGGCCCGGGCTCACTACAGCATCCCGGGGATCCTGCACTTCCTGCAGCACGAGTGGGCTCGGTTCGAGGTGGAGAGGGCTCAGTGGGAGGTGGAACGGGCCGAGTTGCAGGTAAGTCCCGGGTTCGGCTCGGTTCGATTTAGGTCTGTTTGGATGTTAAATGACATAGCAGCGCTTGTTGTGTCGTGGGTTCCCGTCTGCGCGTGACTTTAGCCCGTGCGCCTGTGTTGGGAACAGGTGGACCTGCGTGATTACGTCACATTTTACCTGAGGGACAAAAACAGGAACAGCCGCTGGTCTTTTATCGGACAGCGGCTGCTTCCGACCAGCAGACCATGAAACCTGCGAAGATGTCCGATAATAAGAGCATCGTGGTTGTTTGCTTTCACAATGAACTGCTCGGCGGCTGTTAGCAGGGAATCCCCGCATCCTGCGCCCCGCACAGGCTGGAGATCCCGATTCAGTTCACATAAACCTGCCTTCATGTTGACAGCCTGGACCTGATAATTTAGAGATGTACATGTAGGGTTATTGGTGCACTGACACTAGCAGAATAGCCAGGTTTTATCCTAGTTGGAAAAAATAAAAACTGCTTTTCATTAAAGACTTTAAATAAATCTACAGTTCTGCATGAGGAGGAGGGTGACGACAATGATGATGGTGATCAGAGTCCTCCCGTGTCTCCAAAGAGCTTCAGCTTCTCTGTGTGATCAAGAGAACATCAGCTGAAAGCATCGGTGGCAGTTTTCCCTGCTGGTTAGACATATATTAGGCATGCAGAGAGAAAGCTGTGTATCATGAAAGCCTTTCCGGTGCTGCATCCGAGCTTTGTTTAGCTTTATTGTACTGATGACTGTCAGTCAATATATTCCTCAGCTGATATACCCAATATTTTTACTGAAAAAAGACTCATTGTAATTATTGTTGAAGTCCTGCTGACATCATGCTACAGAGAGTTAAAGCAACCAAAGTCCAAAGAAATCCCACAAAGAGCTTTGAAAAGCTTGTAGAAATGTTGATATTGGCCAGAAGGAGATTATAGGAAATGTTTGGATCATTAGTTTTATCCAGATGGTTCTGATCTGTCAGTGTAAAGCCGTGGGGACATAAAGATGCATGTCTGCTGTGTAGCTTCTGCTTCTTCTGTTATATCTTATAAGTTATCAAGAAGAAGCATTAGTTTGTGTTTCTGCAGCTGTAAAATCCCATAGGATGAGCAGTTAGGATGTAGAAACTGACCCAACAAGAGAGCAGACCCAAACTGATCTGATATCATCCTTAAAGGTTAAGGTCTGTTTTTAAATGCTGAAATCAAACCTGTTTCGCCCTGAAGGGATCTGATTTCTGCAGGAAGGGTTGCTGATAACACCCCCTCACGCAGTGAGACCTCGTTAATGAGGCAGTTCTGCTCCATGGAGCCTGAGAGATGTTTGAATCTGCAGGTTTTCTGTCTGATCGGAGGAGCTCTAGCTGCTGTCCTCGTATATATTTAATTGGGTTAAATATTTTCAGGTTCAGCTGCTCATTGTTCTCCCCACCCCCACTCTTTATCTTTAAAAGTCCCTATGAAGCTGCTGTTTTCTGTGACATTAGTCCGGTGAGTCATCGACCGACTCGTTCCTTTCAGGGAATCACTTCCTGTGCAGCCTTTTCCCCTCAGCCAATCACAGACCAGCATCATCTCTGGGTCTCAGCTGTTGGAGAGTTTTTTTTTTGTTGTTGTTTTTTTTATCTGATATCTAAATTTTTTTCCATCGAGCCAAGTATGATTCGAGGGTTCTGTTGAAGATCCATTTGTTCTGCAGATGTCTGAACACAGATGTGAGAATTGTTGAAGGAGGGGCCAAGCTTCCTCTATGGTAGATGTGTTCAGGGAGGAGGATGGTTATCAGTTTGTTGGACACAGACAAAGAAAAGCATCTCAGGTGGAGGAGAGGTGGAAACCTTATAAACTTCCTGCTTTCAGCTGCAAATGGTGACCTGATCCTGTGATGGAGTCTATAGATTATGCTGGAAACATCTTCTGTTTGCTTCATTTCTCACACAAAAAAAGAAAAAACTATGATGAATAAATAATTTATTTTTAGACAAAAGTGGTTTAAAACGCTAATAACAGGAAGGAAGGGAAATTCATGAAGTTCAGGAAGAGAAAAGCAGAATAATTCCTGGGTTGCAAATGGATCTTCTCACGGAAATTTGTTTTCACATTGACTGAATTTTGTTCTGATTTTGATATTAAAACAAATGAATTGATATCTGCCAAATTAATACAACTTTAATTTTAGAACTTACCAATTTCAAGGATGCTTTTTCCTGAAACTATCAATTAACGTTCTTGTTCCTTTGGCTGCTGCTGTCTGAATATTTCCCTCTGATCCATTCATGTTGATCTTACTCTAATATAAAAACCAAGAATCTAAGGTAGGAGGTCTGTGGCAGGCTGCCATGAATCCAGACCACAGGAAACCTGCTGCAGGCCGGATCCTGGTTTAATGAATCTACATCCCAGATGTCGGCCAGCTCTCCCAGATTAAATGATGTTAAAACGGTGCAGAAGGTTCTGATATGTTTCAGTTTGGTCAGAGAGTGTAAGAGGAGGGATTCCTGGAGCCAATCCTGACTAAATGATTAAACAATGATCTCAGCCTTCTCCAGTTTCCTGTTGATCCATCATGTTTTCAGAGATCTGAGAAAACAACAGCAATACCTTTTTGAGTGTTTAATCTAATCTAATCCAAAACAAGATATGTTTTCAAAAATGATGATTCAGAAGAATTAGATCAGATTTTTTTTTTAAAGCTGACACCACTGAGTTTGAGCTACAGCAGAACTGAACCTTTTCCATTGATCTCTAAATCAACCGTCAGCTCATGTAAAAACCACAAGAACAGTTCTAATGGTTTCAGTTGTGTTATATTTCTTTTAGCCCGTTTTCAATAAATGCAGGATTGTAAAGAAATCCCTGTTTGGACATCACCTTAGAACTTGCTTTGATTCTGAGTTAATCAGAGTAAAATGGACGGTAACATCATCAGAAAAATAAAGATCCTGGACCTGAGCAGCTTTTTTATAAACCTGACCTTCTCCTGTCTGTTAGAGATGCATCGATCCAGTTTTTCGGCTGATATCCGATACCGATCCGAATGAATGAATGATCCATGTGTCTTACAATGTGACTAAAGGCTTTAGCCTAGACACTAAGGTTTTTTTTAAAGAGGTAAAAATTGACAGATATGAATGTACTTTACATAATTTATTAACAAATATGCAGCAAGAAGAAAGCGATAACAGTTCCATGTAAAGTGCACGGGATTGGATCTCCAATATCCGTTATCAATCACCGATATCTGGTTCAGCAAATTAGCCAACATTGGAGCTGATACCCGATCCAGGTATCGGATTGGTGCATCTCCACTGTCCGCTACATCACAAGGAGTCATTTGGGTTGATTGGGAATCTTATCAGCATACCTTCTGCCAGAGGTTTGACAGTGGGAAATTGAAGAAAACCCTGAGCTCTGGAGGTAATATTTATACCTATGATCCAGGAAGAACTGAAAACTTTCCCTTTTGTTGTCTGTGTTTCCCTCCTGAAAGCATTACATCTGAGACCCAGCCTTGGATAAGTAGAAAACAACAGATAGAGGAAGAAACCCATCAGAACCTGCAACCAGCTGATTGCTCCTGGTCTCTGTCACCTCTGACCTACATTAATTTAGAGCTCTGGCTGCTCTGACCCCAGACTCTGCTGCTGTAGAGCAGGGTCTACATCTTTGTTCCTCCTTGTCACATGCATGATGTGCTAGAGAAACCTGAGAGGAGAAGATGAAACACTAGCATGTTCTCCATAGCTCTAACACCTCACACCGCACTTCAATGTGAACAGAGATCCCTGCATCCTGCCGCTAACAAACAGTCCACTCCGCCCACACAGAGTGCAGCGTTCGTCACAGCAACCACTCGGAGTGTGGAGTGTAGGTGCGATCCACAGCTAAGACAGAAACACGTTCCCATGAACTGATCTCGGCTGTTAACATGACATCCAGGAAGCAGGGATCCCATCAGGAATCAGAACTTCAGCTGGACGAAGAGCTCTTCATCAGGATCTTCAGCAGAGGAACTGGTTCCTGCAGAGATGCAGGAGGTTGAGCTTCATAATGGAAACAAATACTACAGGATGTCATTGGGTCAATCTGGTTATGAAAACGTATTGCTTGCCTACTGCAAAGAGTTAAAGGTAAAATTTGAAGTTTTAACCCTTTGATCATTGGTTTGAGTTGATGGAAAAACCTTCATTAACAATAAAACAGAAGGAATCTTTTTGACTTTTTAAATCAACTGCAGCCCTTTCCACTGTAGAAGATGACCTTAGAACTAGAAGTTTGCAGCATTTATTTTACCACATTTCTAACTGCAGCAGCCAGTTAATATACCTCCATACTATTGTGCTTCCACCTCGTGTTTGAATAGCGTAGGAAGATGTGGGGCTTAAATGAAATATCCCCTTAAATATCATCTTGCATCTTCAATATCATCTGTATTATGTGATCACCTGCTGAGCTGAGCTGCTACAGGTGTGATTGGACATGTTGAAAATGTTTCTTTAAAACAGGCATCACATCTTAATGTTGAAACTTTATGGTAAATGCAATGTTTCATATTTACATTTATCTGATAAACAAAAATAATGTAAAGATTTTCATTTGTATCAAAATATTTTCTGTAAGACTGATGAACAGGATAATTAATATTAAAGAATTTTAGTAAAAATCAACCGATTTTTAAGGCCACTACCAATACCGATTATTTTGACATCAGTCTTACCCATCAGCAGATATGTGCTGATATTTTGAGGCTGATGTTGCTTTTTCTTCCTCCATTTACATGATAGATGTGACGCAATGGTAACAAATGTTACACAAGTCTCAATTTAAATTTTGAAAAGAAACTTCTGTTAACAAATTTTAAAAAAGAGACATTACCAGTATATAGGAAATTACGGAGCTGTTCTGCTGCTGGGTCCTCTGTGCGACCTGGTCTTCCTGGACTGGGTTGGCCGTGCAAATAAGGAGGTGGGAGGAGCTTGGCTATAGAGTAGGACAGGTCCAGCCTCCTTCCACTTTCACCACTGCTCACTCAGCGTGAAGCTCTGTTGCCTAGCAACCGTGACAGTCCACGCACAAAGCAGGCAAAGAATGGATGCCGAACTTCTTACTACTGTTCTGTTGCTAATTTCATTGTTCAGGAGCTTCAGAAGCAAAACCGTTGTCGCAGATATAAGGTCTGTTGTTCACTGCACAGATATTGTAATCTGGGCTTAAATGTCAGCCAAACCCATTCGTATAAGGATGGATAAAACCTTTCAAAAAAACAAACATTACCTGCCACATATCTGACTTAACTTATCTTAAATATTATTTTCATTAATTTAAGACAAACCTGTTCCCTATTGTAAAAAATTGTTTTTTGTATTTTTTTTTTTGTTTCAGCTTTAAAACTATTATTCAGATTCAAATCTTTATTTCCAAGTTTCCAAAATACTCTTCACTTTTAAAAGTATCAATACGGACACAAAAAAACAACACCACAGCACTAGTAGACCAAAATATCGGCTGGCCATTGTACCGACTTATCTCTAATGTAAAGAACTGATGCTTTCTGCGGTAGCAGCAAACGTTTAAAATGTCTCTCATGCCCCTGAATCAGTAAAAATGCTGAAAGATATGATGATTAACCATTACCAATGGCCCCATTAGGAATTAAAGGCAGTTTAACATCCTTCATAGAGGTGTATATCTAAGCTGTGGGCTCTAAACTAAACTATACTGTTCTACTGCGGGCAGGAAAATATCGATAATCAGACACCCATGAGGTGCCAAATGGTGAAGCCACTAAAAAACCAACACACACAACCCACCCCGCCTATCCTTTCTCTACAGAAAAGCAATAAAAATGATAATATGACTTTAAAATAATAACACAATGATACAATATAAATACTTCCAAAAAGGACATTAAGACTTACTACTGTTTTGCTAAACAGGAAAGCAACACCTTTAGTTGAAACTGTGTTTAATGTTGAAGTTTTGTTTTGTTTTTTTTAAGAGCGATACTGAGTATTGAATTTTCATGTTAGAATAAGTCTGGTATATAATCCATGTATGCTCCTGTGCAACAAAATTAATGGAGTTTCTAAATAAATGTCCCAGCAAAGACCTATTTCTAACCATGTATTTCATGTGATGCCATACAAACACTCAGTCTGCTATTTTGAAGTTTCACTCGTATATGCAAATTGAATTACTGCTTTGGCCCCAACAAGCAGTAGCCTGAACTGCTTTCTGATAATTTCAGCTAATAATATATTGTTATAACACTTAAATGGTAGATTTAAAAAAATAATCTGTTAACTCAACACTAATTCAGCAGGAAGTGCGTTTGTGTTTTTGTTTGGTTTTAACACGTCATCCTGATACACACGCTGTATGAAACACATCAACAGTGATTATTCTTCCTTGCAGTTCAACATTAAGTCATTAATACTGCAATAAATAAAAATGATTTAAAAACAGAAGGCTTCATAGAACATAGGAGAAAAGGTGGAGGAGTAACAAGGAAAGCTTGTTCATTCAGTCATTTTTCTACGCTTAGAAAGTTCTTGGAATTACCCTAAAAGAACCTTGCAGGCCCATGTTTCTGTTTCTACACCATCAGCTCCTGCAGCCTTCCGTAGGAAACCATCCCACACACTCCCACATGTGTGGGATCTCCATATTTAGGATCACAAGTTTCAATGTGCATGCTGCAGCTTAGAAATAATGGATGGGTGTTCAGGGAGATCAGCTGAAGCCCAGGTGCTCTCAGAGGGATGCCTGGCTGATGTTCCTCTAAAAGCATCTTCTTGTGGTCCTCTTAACAGCTTCAGAGTTTCTCCAGAGGGCAGACATTCCTGTTACCTACTGCAGCGAGCTGGCAATAAATGCTCATAAATCACTGCTTCGTTCTGTAGGGCAGAGCCCTAAAACTGTCCCTGAAGGATCTTTCCTTTATGGGAGGCAGAACTGGTTTCAGCATTCCCAGATGGAAGCTGGAAGAGCTTGAAGTGATTCTTTTTCTCATCTCAAATGAGGTTTAAACTTTGTTCAGGATGAGTTCAAGCTACAGCTTTTGTTTCTGACACACAGAGAGGGGGTGCAGTAACAATCAGAGACATCTAGTGATCCTGTGTGTTACAGAAAGGGGGGAAATAAAGCAGCTCCTGCAGAACGAGATGGAAAATCAGAGGATTTCCATCATGTCAATCTTTTTTCTAAGGGCTGTAATAATGCACAGAAATCATTTCAAGATAAACTCAACAAAGAATGTTGAAGTATTCTAATAAGGATTTAGTTTTAATATTTTCTAACATTTAAAACATAACATGACCTAAGATAATCAAACAAAATAAAAGAAACATGTTATTTAGGACATATCATCATAGATGGATCAACTGCTACTTTAGAGCAACTTTGATATGTAGACCAGGAGTGTTTAACTCTAACCCTTAAGAACCAGTTTCCTACATGTTTCCATGTATCCCTGTTGGAAAACAGCTGAATTGATGATTACATTTGCTCCTGAGTCTATCCTGAATGTCTGCAGAGGCCTGATTTTGAAGCCGAGGTTTTATTCAGGTGTGTTGAACCAGGAAAACATCTCAAACATGTCTGCTCTCCAGGACTGGAGTTAAATACCCCTGATAATAGTCCAGAGTATGTGATGTACTTCAATGTACATTATACATACATGCACACCTCTTGCTGGGCAGACCCAGTCCTCTCCACATGGTAGCGGCTATGGTTCAATGATGTATGCAGCAGGGTTTGTCTCAGCACCCTTCAGTTTGATGTTTATAAGCAACGGAGATACAACAACCTTCTGCATGTGTTTTAGTTTCAAAACATTGCTGGATTTATTCAGTTCATGGCAGGTGGAGCATCTCTGGTACCAAGACGCTAGAGGTGGGTAATCGAAGTCCAGAAAGTAAAACGCTGCCTTGTTTTCCTTCATTGTTCCATGACCACGTGATTAGCTCCCAGTCTGTGTTGTAGAGTTGGATATGCAACTGGTTGGAGATAATCTCTGTACAGTGTTTTTACTTTCTGGACCTAGATTATCCACCTGTGCAAGACACACAGCTTTACACCCCAGATAAAGGGGTGCATCTCTGTGGAATGGATAGGAAAAGATTTGTGATTTTTTTTTTTTTTTTTTAACTCTGATTTTAAAAGTGTGGATTTCTGTTTATTGCCCATTTTAGTTTAACCAGTTATCTTCAGAAGTCAACTCACTAGTAAACAAAATACACTATTCTGTAATTTACTGCTGTTGTCTAACAATTTGCGATCTCAGAGGATTGTTGGAAAGCAACCAGCATCATAAAAGCCAGGAACACAGCAGGCAGTTCATGAAGAAATTTATATTCAACCTTAAAGGGGCCTGTGGTCTCACTATTAAACAGAACGTTGGTTCCATACACTAAACCTCTGAAAATCCTAGTTTGTCAAGCTATGTGACCACACAAAATCAAGCAACTTTCCTTTATAGATCACTGTACCTGTGCTCGCTTCTACACAAGCCCACATTCAAATATAGATGAGCCAGCTGATCCATGTTATTTAACAGTTACCAATGGCAACTGCAAGGAAGATAAAAAATAAAAAAAATGTACTTTGACCAAGGCAGAGATGGCTGTGTGGTGTGTGAGGTGGAAAGTCAGATTAAAATTTTTGGCAGCCACAGTAGGAGTGTTAAGGATAAAAGTAAGTATGATGAATGGAAACAGAACCTGATCCATGCAGGGAGACCATGTCTGGCAGTGATATCTAAGATTTTTACATGATTTCATACAATTATTCTGTTTCTAAGAGTTTCTTAATCTAGAGTTAATTAATTGTTATAATTCTTTAATGCATTCCTATGTACTAAGGATTGTTTATTTTTATATACCAACTATCTTTTTTTTCTTATACATTGGACTTATGCACACTAACCTTGTCCTGCTTGACACTTGTGAAGAACAGAGATGGTGTGAGTCTCGCAGGTCAGTCTCTCCTATCAAGGGAGTGTAATCTACCCATAAGCCAGTCATCACGGCTCAGCTAATCTTGGTGATCCATGAAAACAGCTTCCCTCCTAATTCTCTCATTGACAAAAACTCCAGCATATAGTCACATCATCCATCCCCACACCGTGATGCACAGGTGGTTTGGCTGTATTTAAATGTTTAGAGCAATCCGTGTGATTTCCTCACACGCTTCAGTTCCCCACCTCACCATCTGTGTCAACAATTTCCCCTTTCTCCAAAATCTGCACATCCATACGCATGGATCAGATTTGTAATGAGGAACTGCACATTTTCACAGCAAGTTAGGCTTTTTTTTTTTACATCACATTTGCGTGGAGGTTGGTGTATGTAGGTTTCTGGTGCTGGTATTGTGTGTATTTAAGCTTTATAAATTAAACCCCTGATCAAACTCTATTACTATTAAGAAAAACACAAAAAACATGTATTCAATTTGGGCACGATCAGCATGAACATCGTTGTAGGCTATCGCCATCTGCTGGCAGCTTATATCATCCTATATCACCAAATTGGAAACAAGAACAATCGCAAATTTATTGCACATTACATACTGTCTAATTTTTATCCGTTACTTTAACTAAGAGCCTAAAGTTATCTATACTATCACTAGCATATGGTGGTGGTGGTGGCAGCATCATGCTGTGGGACAGCGAAGGAGGTCAGAGTTAATCTACATGCCTTGAATATACAGCCAGAGATAGAAAGGTATGCAACACCTCAAAAGCGTTCTCTACAAAATAGCTTAAACCCTGCATGAGGTCTGGTCATATATTTGATTAATTTAGTTTAGAGATTGACTGGTATAGATTATTTAATGTCGATACCAATTACTTTGATTTTGATTTAATAAAAATGGTAATTCTTCATTTTTTCAATGAGTCAAAACCTAAAAAGTGGGACACAAACCACAGCATACCTCTATCATCTTGTGATAAAGAACATCTGTAATCAAGGTTTGAATTCAGGCAGCATCTATTGTGAGGATCCTCCTCTTCCTCCTCCTCCTCTTCCTTCCACTCCTCCTCCTCATCATACATTGGGGGTTTTAATTAAAATCTGATCAGCTTCAGAGCAGCGTGGTTCTCGTAAGCACCCCCTAAGGAAAGAAAGTGAGTTATTTCGTCATGCTGCTATTCTTATCATCCCCTGTCCTGTCTTCTCTCATTTACCCCCACCCCCCCACCCTTCTCCTTTCAAAGGAGAGGAGGAGGTTGGCGTCAGAGTGATGCTGGCAGTGTGGGCAGCTGTAGTTAGGGCCAGTTATAGGAATAAAGGAAAACTGGAGTAAAGCAGAATTATTCAGGTTGAAGCTGTAAGCGAACGCCAACGCTTTAGATCATCCCTGGCTAGAGACTACATTTTTTTGGGATAAATACTCACAGCCTTTTCCTTGTAATTCCTAAAAATTTGCACAACCCCCCCCAAAAAGTGTCCCTTCATCACTGGGAACAATAATCCCTTCACTGCTCCAGATTCAAGCAGCGGGAAATTCCCAGTCATCCCAAAATAATTTGGTGGTTTTCTGCTGTCTGGAGGTTAAATTGGGTTACAGAGGATCAGGGGGTTCTGTATAACTGGATATGAATCAGTAATACATTTACACATTACATGGTTAATAAAAACCCCTCAAATAGATTAGGTTCTTCTTGTTTAGATAAATTGTTTGGAAACAAATTTCTTTTTCAGGTCCCTCAGAACGGACGGGTTTATATGAGGATCATATCCGTGACAAGCAGCAACTCTTACAGTGAGGAAAAGAAATATATGTATAGAGTTATCCCACTTACAAATCATGTAGAGGTCTGACATTTTCATCATAGATGCATGTCCACTGTGAGAGACATAAGCAAAAAAGAAAAAAAAAAGAGAAATCTCAATGTATCAATTTTTGAGAACCTAATAGTGTCATTTTGTTCTTCTGACTGTGAGAGCAGGGGAAAAATCGTATTGCTTCTCACTTCTGCTTTAATGTCAATGGTAATCTTCACAAGAACAGAGAAAAGTTCTGCAAGAACAGAATGACATTAACATGTTTCTAAAGCTCAGGTTCTTTCAGCCTGTCTCATTCTGGGCTGGTTCCAGCCAGGTACTCCTGATTTAAACAAAGGGTATAAATAACTAGCACAACATCAAAGCAGACCCAGCATGTCATCTTCTGTTTATGAATGCTGTCATTTTATCAAATGTCTCAGCATCCTGAAAGGTTCCCACTGCAGCTTCTCTACAGTTATCACAGAGCTGCTGTGGATCCTTGGGCCTTAGGGAATCTGAGAGAAAGAAAGACACTGGATCTGATACAGTTTAAAGGTGTGATGTGTGGAAAGTTCAGCCTTCCTGAAGGATATAATTTTATTGGTTCTAATGCAGCTTTACACACAAACACAGCTCTTTAACAGTAGAAACTGAGACTATACAGGAGTGAAAAAACTACATACACAATTTAAAATGTATAAAGTCCCCATTAATCCAACCAGAGTGGATGTTTCCCTTTAAACAGAACATCTTCAAGTGTGCAATACCCAACCTTTTTAATGCAATGCTTAGCCTGACAGGTTTATCTACAACATCACTGTTCTGTCAGATTCTTGGTAAAACATCCTGAAAAGGTGTACAGGTGCATTTTTTTTTAGATATTGCAGAACTGTTTCACAGCTCACTGCTCCGGCAGGACCTTTTGGTAGACCAAATAAATCCACACTCATCAGAAAGACCAGCTGTTGATGGTGGTAAACATGCTCAGCAGGACCTTCAGACCATCTAGTAACAGGGAAAGGACATTCAGGCAGCTCCAGCAACCTAACTCCACATCTGCAGGGGAATAACGTGGAGTTGAGCTCTGCAGCCTAAACATCTGCTTCAGCAGCAGGTTTGCTTCCTTACTACCATTGTAACAGCTTCAAAAAGGCAAAAAAGTTCTTGTTAAAAACAGTAAACAGATTTTTATAAAACCTATTAAATGGTTTGCATTTCACAAACGTGAAAAAGAGATGGATCCGATCCTGGACAAACCCCCAAAAACTGTCGCTGTCCTACTTGTGGAGGAGCCTGTAGTAGTGCAATGAGGAAGTCTAAAGTACTCACCAGTCTACATAGAGTCCACCGATTGTTTAGAACCATTTTTGTTGTTGTTGTTTAAGCTGCTGGACCTCAAGGATTTCTTTTTCATTTTGTTATTCCACGTCACAAAAACGGTGCATTCACAACAAACATATTTTGAGCATCGAAATGGCATCTATGGCCTCAACTTGGACAATGTTCTGGATGTCCGATGCCTCTGGTGTTAAGCCGCTCTGTTCTTTTCTTTGCAATCTAGAGCAATGGTTTTCAAACCTGGTCGTTGGGACCCACTGTCCTGTGTGTTTTAGATGCGATTCTGCTCCAGCACACCCACAGCACAGGCTGCAGGAGCCTGTATTCACCCATTTATTTAAATGTGGTGTTGTGTGGAGGAAGGGAAACTTCGTCCTGTGGATCCTGAGGACCAAGTTTAAAAAACACTGATCTAGAAAATGGCTTTGCTGTATTTGTTTAAAAACCTTTTAACACGGGGGGGATCACGTGATGCGCCGAGCTGAGCAGACGTGAGTTTTTTGGCTCCGTACTGGATTTTGTTAAAATATATACTTAAGCTCCTTCACCAAACTAAAATTGCCTCTAGTGGCTAGCTGAAGTTCTATAATGTCGTTGGATGACTTTTTTGCAACGCCTGGTCAAAGCAAAAAGAGAGAAATGGGCAAAAGAGGAGGCAAAGCTAAATCTAGCAGTAATGACGCTGTAGCTAGCCATGGCGCTGAGAACGAACCCATGGGCGATGCCGAAGATGAAACAGGTGTGCAGTGCGATATTGACAATGTCGGACGGGTGACAGAGAACATTTCAAAAATGCTGGATGACAAGCTGGCCAGTGTGATAAAACCTATGAACGAACTCACGGAGAAATTCGACTCATTGATAGAAAGCGTGGAGGCCGTAGAGCAGCGGGTCTCGGATTTGGAGGATGTCACAGCGGCAAACGATCTGCGCATTTGCGCCCTCGAGACCCAGCTCAAAAAGGCAATGGAGCGTTTGGACAGTTTTGAGAACCAGAGCCGTGGACAAAACGTGAGGATTATAGGACTGAACAAGGGAGCGGAGGGTGACGCGCCGGTAAAGTTTTTTGAAAGGTGGAGTCCAGAGGTTTTTTTGGACCTGGAAGAGCCCATGATGATCGATAGGGCACACCGCACGGGACCGCCAGTAAAGTTCGCCGGGAAGGAAGGTCCACGCGCCGTCCTGGTGCGAATGCATTACTATGCCGACACGCGAAAGATTCTCCAGGCCGCGAGGACCAAAGGAAATGTGAGCACGCAGGCAGGCAAAGTCTACTTTTATCAGGATTTCTCCACGGAGGTGGTTAAGAAGAGGAGGGAATCAGCTACAGCGCGCAGAATGCTTCGTGAAGCCGGGGTAAAATATGCCTTTCTGTATCCAGCTACTATCAAGATATTCAACCCTGATGGCACCAACCATTCTCTCAGGACCGCGGAGGATATTAAGAACTATGTGGACAAGCTGCAAGGAACTACATAAAACAACTGATAAAACTGTAACGGTACAACGGCTTACTTAAAGATAGCTATAAATGAATAACATGGGGCTTGTTATACTGTGTTTAATGGGCTGAGTATCATTGTGCAATTATGATTGATATTTCCAGTGTGGGGAGTAAAGTTTTTGTTTTTTTTCCCCTACAGCTGTCTTTTTTAAAAGTACATCTAGATCAGTATAATATGTTTATTTTGTTTTGGGTGGGGTTGGGGAGGGGGAGGGATAATGATTCCAGGCCTTTAGTTCCGGTTTTGCCTGGAATCACTGTTCTTGGTTGGTATGGTAATTCACTGTTTATTGTTACAGACTGGTCAACTGAAAATTTGGTTAATTTTGGGAACGGCACACAGGCTCTCATATTTATTTTGAGACATGTCAGTTAAGTACATGGAATGTTAAAGGGTCCAACAACATAATAAAGAAAAAGGCCATATTGAACTCTCTAAAGAAAGATTTGATTCATATCGCTTTTTTGCAAGAAACCCACTTGACTGATGATGAGCACAAAAAATATTGCAGAGATTGGGTGGGACAAATATTTTTTTCGTCCTTTTCTACAAATAAGAGAGGGGTAATTATTCTCATACATAAAAATCTTCCCTTCACTGCTATAACTACTGCCAAGGATAATGAAGGAAGATATATACTTGTTAAAGGGGTATTACATGGAGAGAGTATTCTGCTAGCTAATGTATATGCCCCCAATGTGCAAGATGAAGGTTTTTATACAGCATTATTTACTCAGTTAGTGGACTTGGACTGTGACAATATTATTTTAGCAGGCGACTTTAATTGTGTTTTGTGCCCACTAATGGACAGATTACCGTCACAAACTATCTTGACTAAAAATTCAAAGGCCCTTTTACAAATCCTGAAAGAGTTCAATCTTGTGGATATGTGGCGATACTACAACCCATTGTCTAAACAATATACATTTCACTCTCAGCCTCACTTGTCGGCATCTCGTATAGAT